>JAOXNG010000042.1:23300022-23312943 GCA_028566535.1 Scolopax minor | reverse complement strand
CAGCAAGAACCAACCATGAGAAATGTCACTCATTAAAACACGCACATTTTGTTTCCTCATGATTAGTTCATTCTGTTATCATTTGGAAAGCTTAATGAACTGTGGTACTTCTTAGCCTAGTAACTAGCAGAAACTCAGAAATAGGAATTAAATATATTTCTACTGGAAAGTCTGTGTCAGGGATGATTAGGTGTTTACCAACTCCAAGGGCAGTTTCCTCAATGTGAACTAACATTAGAGCAGCGTTCAACTGAAGTATACAGGAAGTTTGATAGCAGGTCGACTTCTATCAGGAGAAGCAAAGTCCAGTTCATGAAAATATCCTACGCATGCACTTATATATCTATGGCCATGTAACTATTAGTTAGATATTAAACAGATTCGGGCTTTTGCAGACAGGACACTCTCACCCCTTTCCTTTCCTGAGCTATTGTAAGCAGCAGGTGGGGATGGGGAGAAAGCGTATGTTACTCCATTTCTGCAAAGTTTTTTTCCACATCCTTTCTCTAATTCCCTACTATTGATCTGTTTAGTGAGTTACCATTCCTCCCATACTAAACAGAAGATTGAGGCCTATAGACAAGAGGGAACTAAAAACGTTATGTGAAAGTTTATATATCTGGAGGGCAAAATTGTAGGAAAGAGTGTATTTTATTAGAATAATTCATATAGTTGGGAAAAAACCAGATGAGCTCTTGGGCATACAAGCCCTTCTTCAGTTCTGTGGCACATGTGCACACATTTTGTTGAATAATTCCAGTTTCTATCTACTGAAGTAGTTCTCACCATCCGTGGTTAACTTAAACTTGCCTTTAGCAAAGAACATGAATTCTTTGGAAAAAGCCTAAATAAAACCGAGAAGCGTTGCATGGAAATTACTTTTCTTTTTAAAATCTCTGAAAGTTAGGTACAGGGTGAAGGCTGCAGCATGCTCAGTATCCTTATGCACAGGGTACATGTAGTCTGTGTATATTGTGTAGTTTTCCTCTTATGGACATAAGTATGCCTTATTTTTCACATCATGGGGCAACTCTGGAATGTAGTTTGCTTCAAACAGCAGACTTCTCCACTGGGATTATTAGTAAGTTGCCAGTTCTAACTAGAGGTTAGCAGCATTGTCAGTAATCCTCATTAGGACTGTATTAAGAAGTTACAGCATTTCACATTGGCCATGAGACATTTATCAGGTGATAACAACTAGCAGCTATAGACCTGGGCCAAATTCAAGTGAATAACCTTGATATGAAAGGCCATGTATTGTGTTCAGTGAGCCGTTCTCAGTTGACTGAAACTGTGGACTTAGTGATCCAGGACTAAATTAAATAGAAACAGTCCAATGAATGTCCAATTTTACTCAGTCATCCAAATATATTATGATATTACAGCACTGTGGAGAGATATACTGTCGTTGAGATAATTGTGACTGTTAATTTTCAGCCTTCTTGCTAAAGGACATTCCTCTTGAAATTATTACAAAGACGTAGGAAAGCATTATTTGAAAGACAATTGCTTTTATTTAACTCCAGACTGGAAGGCAAAGGAATTTATGATGTTTGTAAATGTTTGATACTGTTTCTATAAAATGTGTTTGTTTCCATAAACATGAATAAAATACATTCATATAGCAGTGTCAAATAACTATTGCAAATCTGGCTTGGTTCTTCTTTTTAGACAAAACATAACAGCATAATAGCGTGATGAAGATCTGGGTGGCTTTCTGGTCAACTTTAGTTTTTCTTCCTAAATGTCTGGTGGCACACCTGGTCTTCACATGTCAGTTCCTACAGTATTAAAACAATTAGCAAGTACAGATTTTATTTTGCATACACAGCAGATCCCACCAGAAATTACTCCATCTGAGCCACTGCATTAAAAAGATAAGCTTATGAAAAAGAAAACAGAAAGAATAGTGTATTATATAACCAATCAGCAAACACAGATTCTAGGTTGCAGTAATTAGATTTTGGCAATTGAATTGAGCTCTAAGAAAAATAAATATGAAGATGCATAAAAATTGCTCTTTAATGCAAGGCTTTTTCATGCTCTGTTATTAAAAGAATATACTCTAATAGTTTATAATTCATGTGTTACCTCATAATTCATGAGAAGCAATGAAACAAGGAAATAAAAAAAAAAATGGAGTATGCTTAAAAAAGATAAGGACATTTGCTTCAGAGAAGCACCCAGTCATTTTTCAGGGGCTGCAACACTATTTTTGCCCAGTGTTGCAGCTGACCTCTTAAATGTTGGCCCATTTCTGTTTTGCAAAGCAGTCAGTTTGGTTAGTCTTCCAATTAGCCAGCATTCCAGTGCAAAATAATGCCTTGAGGTGAACCGAGGCTGGAGTTTTGGCCAGCAGTTGGCCAAATCCACAACAGAGTTTCTGCAGACTTTTATAAGAATCTACTTGGTCTCTCTGTTTTGACCAATCTTAGCTTGAATCCTGGTGGTAGCACATAGCACCTTTGTTGTGTCAGTTTTTGAATATGTGTTAAAATCGAGTTGAAAAAGTGTGGTGGATAGTTGGCTTTTAGTTAGGTGGCAGACAGTGTTGAGACAATGTGGTTGGCCATGCCAACTATCTGCAGGGTAAACTTCCTCCTATGAAGGAGTAGATATCTAGATACAAATCATGAGATAGAAGCAATGAGCTCTTTTCCATAATCTTTCCACATGCACCTATTGCACAATCCAATTTTATCATGTCCATTTCTTGATTGATCTCCCAAGAAATTCTGGAATTGTTGTTATTATGTACCTATCATTTTGAAATCTTTCTGGGCTTCACTGTTTATTTCCTGCACAGGCTCTTCTTGGCCCCTCTGGGACTCACATCATTTATCTTTTGGCTCCAGCTTACTAACTCATATGTATGAATGTTTTGTCTTTTTTATTGTACTAGAATAAAGTAATTGCAGTGTAGGTTGTTTACAGGATCCTCTTGAGTATCCAGAGGTTTCTGGTCTGTATTACAGCATAGTATGGTAAAATTTCATAGTGCTTATTTCAAAACAAAGAATAATATTTTTCTTGCAATTTGTCCCATACTGTTTTGGTTTATTTTTCCTACCAACGAGATGAGAATAAAAGATATAAGAGTGAGATGATGTTAGAGGTGCAACATGACAAGAACATTTAATAGCTGGAGGGCAGTGGACTGGAGTAAAAAAACCCATTGCAGGGCCATGACTTAATTCCACTGCAGGTGGAAAGAAACTGAACATTCCTGAGATGTAGCAGAGGGGGGATTTCCTTAGAGTTCAGAGATCAGAACTGTCTAAATGAAGACCATTTTAACTAGAACAAGCAACAATCCCTTTGAAATGGAAAACTGTACTTTGTGGCAGTCTCAGTTATGTGTTATGTATCTGCATAGCAGCCCTTACCAGATGCAGTAGGTCTCCTTCAATCCAGTGCTTCCAGCCTCTGTTTTTCTTTTCACCTTTCTGAACACATACCAGTTTGTCACAATCCCAGGTCACTAGTGTCTGTATGAATAAGAAAATTAACTCAGAGATGTTAACAAGAAGTTATGAACATGTTTGAATTGTTCTAGACTACAACTATTGTACTTTGGGGAGACATTTAACCATGCAAATCCTCATCAGAGACCAGTTACAGTCAGTGGAAGTTCAGTTATTAAAAAGCTTCTAAAGTATTGGGAGCTTAATTCGTTTTCTAGTTCAGCACTGGATGATTTATTTCTCTTATGAGGGTGCTTTCTATTAATAACGAGACAAAATTCATTCCATTTCAGTTAAGTTCTTTCTTATTTACGGAATTTTCAAGCTACGTGTTCTTTAAATTATCCATGCCCTCTTTACATTTAAATGTTGCTTAGCAGTTTTATTATCTTAATCTAGCTTCAATGTGTTTGAGGCATTGTTTTGTTAATAAAATGGCTGGAAAATTCTTTTAGAGCAGTCCAGAGAATAATGGCATGATATGTTTCCTTCTTCCCTCTCCTCTTGTCAGAAACAAATAATATAATTTGTTTAGAAAAGAATATTAGGCAAAAATTATTAAACCAGGTAGGGTTATAAACCAGGTAGGTTGTATTTCCTTCCTTACAAATTATTAATAGTGAAGAGGAGAATCTGCACATGAAATGATTTTGCACAACAGGCCATGGCTTTGATAGTGGTGAAGAGCACTAGAGGAGCATTAGTTTATGGATTTAAGCAGTGATGCAACTAATGAGTCCTTAGATCCTTTGTAATACCTTCAAGTGGTCTAAAGAGATGTGGGAGCAATGTTTTAAAGCACAAACTCTGTCACAGGAATATGTGTGTCCCACCCAGTGCTCACTGGAGAAAGTGGCAGGAAGAAAATGTAACTGTAGGGATATTCAGGATACTTGGGGAAAAATGGTTCTTATTTGATCCCTTGCAGTGCTGTGAATGAGAAATAATTTGGAAGAAGCCATTGGAATTACACTGCACAAAGTTTGAGAACAAAAAGTGATCCATGGTGAATAAACAATGTCTTCTGTTAAATTTGTGTCATTTCAGTGAAGGGTAATATTAGTTCAATGTAAATGTATTGTTTATGCTACCAATTTCCTATGGCAATTGCCAAAACCAAACAGATCTGGTTGACATTGAGCTTTGATCTCAGCTTCTCAGAGTTTGGCAAAGAGTTATGGAACCTTGTTTATTGAGAAGGAACTGATAGAAAAGACAGCGTATGTTTGGAGAAGAGCAAGAAAGCTGAGAGCTGGCTGAAAAAATAAAACTCTGTTAATCAGCAGAGAAGTTGATGCAGGTAGATTCAGTGAATGGTGACAAAGACAAGCAAGTGATGCAACATTAGCAAGACTGACAGGGACAGTCAATGGTAATTTAAGATATACTGCCCTTTCTAACTTTGAAAATCTTCAAAGTTAGATTGCTTAAGTATTTTAGGGGTGAAAAAAGAGCAGAAGAGAAGCACTATTGATACAGAAATACAAAGCTGACTTCAAAAGTGAAATTAATTAGTGCTTGTATCTATTAATTTCCTCACTAACTTTCCTGGCACAATCTTGTTTGAATGCCTTACAGGAACAGTCTTAGTAGTTGACTCTGTCATAGGAGGTAGGGCATGGCCTGACACACAATATGGTCTTTGATCCAATTGTTATTTGTCCTCGTATCTCACTGAAAAGTGTCTGAACATATGCCCATTCCTAGGGGAATTTTGAGCTCAGGTTACTCTTACAGTCTAAAGCTATTAAAGCATGTACTGCACTACTAGGCCTCCTTTCCTGTCTACCACTGCCAGCAGGTCTGCCACCTGTATCAGCGGTAGCTTTGGCTCACATTTTTTTCTTGTGAAAAAGATCTTTCTTCCCAAACTTAAGGTTAGTAGCTGAGTGTCAGTTTATTTTTAACAGTCCAACTCTTAAACTGTGCAACTGAGGTTGATCAGGCTTGGGCTAAAAATACAGTGTGAACCTAGCCATTCAGAACTGAAAATTTGTATTGACTTACAGAAAGCCCTAAATTCAAAGGAATGAATTTACAGTTTTATTGAGGAGGATGCACAAGCAGAAATACAGTTCTTTTGCTACTTTCTAAATACAAAAAAGTGTATCATAGAAAGGCTGGAAAAGTCCCTACTAGAAAACCATGTAATTAATAATTGTCCTCACGTATCTCAGTAACCAATCTGATTTGCATATATAATAAATGCTTGTAGCAGGAAAGAAAACTGTCTCAAGATGCACATTATTTCTGCTTTATAAAAATCCTCTGATGTCTGTAAAACACTGGGATTTTTTTTTTTTTTCATGTATTCAGCTGAGTTTTGGAACTGCTCAGTCCTGGTGCTGACTATAGCGTTAACAGATAGCAGGTACCAAATCTTTACCTTTACTACTCGGTTATCCAGTCCTTTGGTATGTTCTTCAAACTCCACTCCCACAGTGTAATTCAGTTCATAGTTTCTGAAAGTACTGAGTGTTTTTGTTTTAAAATCATCTCCATTTTGAATAATCTCCTTTGTTTGTTTCAAGTGTTTTGCAATCTTACGAGTTGCAAAATCAATATCTATAAAAAACCAGAAAAGACAGTATCACAATGAAAACTCCAGTATTTGTTACCAAAAATAAAGAAAACCACTGAAGTTCTATTTACTCAGCAAAAAAATAACATTTTATGTGGAACATAGTTCCATAAATGACACTTTTACTGTAGCATATTGCAGAGAAGAATATTATTTCAAAGAAAAATAATCTTGGTTTTGCAAGTAGACTTTCAATTTGAGGATCTTCCACTGCTTATAAGTTTATTTGGCATATCTGTGGCAATGCTATCAGCAGAGCTGCAACATACAATCAGTAGTGAACAGGTACAGGTATGTTAAATCATCCAAATCTGCATTGTTTTTGGAGAATGTGAAACAGCAGGGGCCATTAAGCCTTTGGGGCTGCTTTCACACATGAAGCTGTGGGATGCCAGGACTGAGATTATCATCTTATGTCTGGGAGCCATTCCCTTTCCTGAGCACGCAGCGTAAATCATGTCAGCATATGAGGATGATGGTATGTGCAGGGTTACAAATATTGGCAACCCCCAAGGGAAGGATCTCAGAATAATATTCTTTTTCAGAAAATAAGTGTGTTAGAATTAGTATGTAATCAAGGGAATTTTGGCATGTCACTTTTATAAGGAACCTATAGTCTGTGGGAGTATACAAGAGGTTAATTAATTAATTAATTTAAAAATAATGAAAATTATACTAACGAATAAAAAAGAAACAATCAAATAAAAGTGTGACATCCATTATTGTTTTACAGCAGACACAGGAAAAAAAATTTAGCTTAGATGATAAAGGGAGACAAATTCAAAGTAAAAAGGCAAAAAAGTGTCAAACTACAACATTTGACAGTTCCTGTCTGGTATGCAGTACTGATCTCCTTAACATCCTTATTTTGTTCATGATGAAGACTAACATTATAATGTAAACAACTGCTTGCAACTGAATGCATTGAAAATTACCAAAAGGAGAACATATATTACCATCATGACAGTTTGCCCCAGACAATCCACCTAATGCCAGCTGCATTACTATCTGCAGTAAATATTTCTGACCAGCTGGCAGTGAATCTTATTACAGTGCTATATGCAAATGAAATGATCTCACATGCTTCTGCAAGAGACTGAAAGATGGTTTTGGTTTGTTGGCCATCCTTTAGTGGTTTCGTGTGCGAGTTAATCATTGTCAGCTTAGCAATGCCACATACTAATGGAGCCCTTTTTCTTTTCGTAGATTCATTAGACAACTTGTGAAGTACTAATCGAGTTGAGTAAGAGGATTGGCTTGAAAAAAATTTGTGACTTTTTAACATGGGAAATAATGTTCTCATTCAGTATTTATATTTAAGACTTCTTGGATATATTTTATCTGCTGTGGTGGATTAAAGGTATCTCTGGGTCTGATTTATAGCCAGGTAACATAAAATTTACTTCTCTCTGAGGAAAAAAAATGTCTAGACTTCTAAAGAAATGCTATTTCTGACTAATATATGAGCCTTGTAGCTCATAACTGCATTTTGAACAATGCAAGCAATAAAAATGATATATTGTTCTATTACAGTAGATTAAAATGCTTTATAACATGTTTATGATAAAATCAAAGTTTGTGGCTTAAAGGGCAAAGCTATTCTTTAATTAAAGTGTAGAAATGTGTATGTATTCATTATAAAGATGGAAAATTTTAAAAAAAACCAAAACCTCAGTGTGCTTTGAACCTGAGAACTTTAATACTTAGGACATCAACTACATGTAAAATTGTGAGAAACAGAGCAGAAGAATATCTTTTCACCCTTTCCATGGAAGTTCTTTCCTGTCACCTATAGCCACATGCATCTTTGCATTCTTTTTGGTGGAGTTTTTTTGCTAGTAGTTTTTACTTAGTATAACTTAGACTATATGTGTGCATGTTTACACAAAAAATCATGGTGTACTTATGAAGGGCAAGATCCAGAAAACGGTTGCAAGTAGCTCCTTCATCTGAACCAGTTGTTGGCATTCTTATTGGGAAAGTAGTTAGAAAATTTTATCAGAAGGTTCAGCAAATACCACTCCAGTACAGTCTGCCCAGGGTAGGGAATGAATTGAAATATTTCCCAGGAAAAATACATATGAAAATAATAGATGCAGCAGGAAAAAAAGACATTTCTCTCACAAAATTATCTCACAGTCATTACAAAAATTGGGTCTGTTGGTGTGGGGAAAAATAAACTTGATCTTTATATGAACTGACGAGGATATTGCTTGCATTCAGTTAACAGTGTTTTGGTATTCTGGCATCTACGAAAAGTATGTTTAATATCCTATACAATGTATACACAAACTGTGGCTAACTGTGATAAAGAGGCTAACGGAGTAATACATGAAAATTGCCTAAAGAGCAGAACATATCTTTTAGAGTGTGCACTACATTGCCATCATCAATGATGGTAGTAGCCAAGTGAAATTGAGCTTAGTTAACCATATAAACATATCTTTAAGAATTCCTGTGATCTAAATGTTGCAGTGGAAGGATGACTTCCACAAAAATTGTCAGAAATATCTGCCCATTTATCTTTAAATAAGTCTTTAAAGGCTTTTATTGCCTTTACCATGCAACAAGTTCACATACTTTCAATTAGTTCAAACCACTATTTACATACTTAAACACTATTATTGCTTCAGTGATACTTCATATCCAATTCCTCTTTAACAGAGCCAACCAGGTTATGACTTGACTGTTACAGTAATTATATACCAGGAATTAAAAGAGCTTTTGTATCTGAAAGCCTCTTTGTTTTTTTCCCCATCCATGTCTGATTTTTCATGGACTAAATAAAGACTAATATCTTTCTTTGGCTATAAGTCTTCTCTTATTTACTTAGATCATTGTAATTATAAGTACATTACAATTATTTGGTTTTTAATGTGATTGCAGAAATCCTTATGCTACAACACACATTACAGGAATAGTCTCATTAATTTTTAGAAGGATTTTACTCATTATTGAAACATTTTCTTTTTATCTCTATATAGTTAATATTTTTTCACTTACCTAAAGCAACCATGTAGCCTTCAAAGTTTTCATTGGTTTCCATTTCCCATGTTCCATTGTAATCAGCAGGCATGGTGGCAAGAGCTTAAAACCAACTTCAGATGAAAAGGTGAGGCTGGAAACAGGATCTGTTAAGAGAATGGTTTATAAACCTTTTTGTATTTTTTTCATAAAGTTTATGGTTTTCTAGATAATACAGTTTAAAGGTCAGAGTGATAACCCTAGAAAACTTCACCTTCATTAATAAAGTTCAGCTGCAGCCGAGGAACACTCTTTCTGAAATATGTAGTAATACAGGATATGAGTTTACAGTGACCTTTGTAAAGAACTACTAGCTATTATGGGATACCTTTGATATAAATTGAACACAGTGGCAAATTGGACAATTCAGTTCAAGTTTCCAAGTTGAGTTCTCTTTTTCAGTTCCTTTCTATGTATCACAGTTCCCTAAGAAGACCCAGCCTTACAGACTCAACACACGCATAACTCCCATTTTAAATTGATGGAAGGCTTGAATGTTAATAAATGCATGGCAGGGTGGAAAATATAATATTTCTGTGGAAATATTTTTTTTTCCTTTGATTTTCAAAGTATCTATATACAAAGAGCTACACTCCTACCCATTGCACTTCCATATTTTTGTTTTAATTTAACAGCAAGTTTAGCAAATGTAAAGTGAATCACAATCAATCATAATTAGTATCTATCCTATCCTGAAAATGACTTTTTAATTACTCTGAAACAGAGCAGTTTGTGTAGAAAGGTATTTTTCACTTAGCAGCATTACATTGTTGTGGGAAAACCCATAAATTCTTAATGGTATCGTTTTTCTAGAGACCATTTTACCAAGTGATATTGGTAAATGCAGTTTTAAATCTCTAAATTATCAGAGGTTGATTTTCTAAAACTTATGCCTCATTTCAAGCCTAATTTATTGGGCTGAAGACACCTGCTCATGTATTTGCTTTCACTGTAAGATTTTCTAGATGAAACACTATGAAAGGTATTATGTTGAAAGTGAAATTTAAAAATCTTTGTGCTTAAATCATTGCTCTGTAATGATATTTCATAATACTTGCAATGGGTTTGATTTTATGTGTCTTTGTCTACTTTCTTTCTTAGCCTCCACATTACATCAACACTAATAAGTACAATATTATTTATATATTTTATGTATAATACTAAAAGATCCTACAAAACAAGGACAATAAAATGTTATCGTTCCCCAGTCAACCACCCGCAACCACTCAAAATCAGCTGTTTAAGCTACATCAATTCCCTTGTGCACATACATAATAATCTTTAAGTGCATTATCACACTGTTTTCTCAACTGGAAGTCATTCTCTCCTTCAGTGTGCTAAAGAGATGACGTCCAGTTTATAAGCAGGTACTCAGTGTTTCACCTTCTATTTCCAAATGCCTAGTAGTGTACTTATGAGGAATGAATCAGATTGAATGTTTACAATCACTTTCTAAAATCAGAGCATGTGCTAGAAACTCATGGTAAGATTTTATACATCTATTGATTTTATTTTGATTTTTCTGAGGTAGTTTGCTTCCTAAGTAATAGTCATTTTGGTAAGATGAGAAGTCACTGACACTGTATCATGCAACGATCAACAATTAACATCCATTAAGAACTATTAAAAAAATAGACTGTTGTAGTTCAGTGGATATGCAGAGCTAGGCACATTCAGAGAATATTATGAGGTGAGAATAGCCTTGACATATAAGGCCATAAATAATTAAGAGTATACACATATAATTGTACAGGTTTTCTCAATGGTGCTTTTTTATGCCCATCCCTTATTGTTTGTCTAAATAAGTTTTTTTAGAGTGTGTATCTTGTAAACACCATATTAAAAATACTCTAAGCAAGAGTTTATCCATCAGACTGAGATATGTCTCTTGAGCCTTTTCAGGTAAATATGCAACTAGGAGGTTTACAGACAGTAAATTTAACCAATCAAATAACCATCTAAGTAGGAATTAGTAAAACATGACATACCAACTTCACAGAGTTCTGTGATGTTTTACAAGCTTTTAAAGAGAGTTGTGTTAAGGTCTACAAAGAGAATTTTCAGTTCATGAATCAGTATCTCAATAGGCCATAAAGCCTCTAGCACGTTCCAAGCCTGTCTAAACCATAGAGAGCCAAGAAAGAGTACAGATGATGTTAACACTTTTTTTTTTTAAGTCTTATGTGAAAAATCATAAGTCTGTAGATCAGCAACCCACTGTACTGTAGCATTCTCTTGGGTCTTTGCCTTGCTAGTTATACTCACCCGCATCTCATGATGTTTCTGCTTTAAAATTTTGACTTGTTATCTTCTTCAAATCTTAAAAATCATTCTATTTGCTCTGTGTTTATTGTTCATATACTACATACATAGAGAGAAACTCTCAAAATGGCAAAACAGTATTTCCTTCCTATGCCATGAACATAAGTTTAGGGAAATGAAGAAAAGGTGCCCTCTCCTAATTGTCATGATTATTTTCTTCTCAGCATCCTTTCCTTGGAAGACCACCAGTAAAATCAGCACGGATGCCATATATAGGAGGTACTGATCCCTGGGAATGGGGGAAGGGAGGTATCTTCTTCAAGCATGTACATTAAAAACCAAAGCTTTGGGCTCATAGCTTGTGCATTAGATTTCAATCCAAGGATAAGTTTAATGGCTGAATAGTAAGACCTTGGACATGCAGCAAAGTCATGAAAAATCAAGAGACCCTTGTTAAAAGCCTAAGGAGCTTTCTCAGTTCTTATTTTTGTATGAAGAAACAAAGATGGCTTTTCTTGCCTCTGTCCTACGAATCAATATTTATTAGTGCCAGTTTGAAACAACACATCTCATAAGAAGAGCCTAGACTGACAAGGTTGAAAAGTGAGGCCCAAATGTTGTTTCTGTGGAATTAATCATCAGTCATAGGTGCTCCTTCTAACACTTCTCTGGTTCCTCTCACTGTGTCTGAGACCTACTCAGAAGAGAAATCCAATATGGGTAGCTGAACAAAGTTCATCCTTCCTGCTATCTGAAAGAGCAGGGAGTGCACTTTCCTTGGGACAGACTGTGCTGTAAAGCACTGTTAGGAGAGCTATATAAAGAACAGAGCTATGGGTCAAACTGAATTTTTTCTGCAAACTTTTGGACATGGTATTTTGAAGAGACGATAGCATGCTTCCCACTCTGTCCTTGCCTCATTTCATTTTCCTTTCAAATTATCTAATATGCATATATAATACAGGAGAAAAAATGCCTTGTACTCCCCCGAGCAGCCCCTACACTCCTCATGTTTGACAGCTGGCACTTTTGCCTATAGTTTTTTGGTTGTTGTTTAACACATAGAAATATGCCAAACTGCGTAATTTGTTCTTAGCAACAAATTCCCCTGAAGGATTCAGACAGAAGCAGCATGGTCACAGACACCTATTATTATTTTTAACTTGTTATCACATGTGCACTCACTAGGTTTATTTTTAAGAAAATTAATCACTTGAAATGTATTCAGTGATGGCTGCTACTGCAAAATCTCTCAGATGTGCTATCTCACCAGGCTCAGGGCTTTGTTCAGCACAAACACAAGTAGTCACATTATGACATCTAAAAGTAAGTTGGAGGGAGGCTATCTGCTTCTTGTCAGTATGTAAGATGGCTTACAGGCCTTGGAGATTCAGTTGGGTAAAGATTGTCATCAGCTATGGGACAGAGAATTTACTAGGAAGTGGCAGGAAGGGTAGGAGACGTGCAGCAGGAGAGGACAGAATCAAAAGGTGTTTTTTGCAAAATGGGCTCAGCAAATAGTATTCCATTGCCTACTTGTTAATGGTTGCCCTTCCCCAATATCAAATGGCACTAAACTAGGATACCCCT
>JAOXNG010000042.1:23278954-23290172 GCA_028566535.1 Scolopax minor | reverse complement strand
GGGAAGGAATAAAATAGCAGGATAAGAAAGATGCAAACCCAAACTTATGGATGTGTTGCAGAAGTAGATATAAGTATAGGGGCTTATAATGAAAAGATCTGCACAGAATATTTCAGCAGTTGTACAGAGGGATGAAGTTGACATTATCAAACCAGTATTTTTTTCTTCCTGGAAAAATCAGGTGAATATCTGAGAAATGTTGGATGAGCTTAGAGCTATAGTAGTGTTACGTACCTCAGGTAGATTAAGTTCGGTTTCTCCCTAATGTTTGTTTAATTCTCTGTGTCTTTGGCAAAGTCAAGCAGGTTGCTTATAGCTGTATTACACGTTGCTGCTTCTGTTTTCACAGTTAAGTTTGGGCATCCTGAACTTCAATGCTCTGATTCTGCTCTGTTGCACCATGCTTGCTAAAAACAGGGTTATCTTTCTACTTCCATAAAGCTGAAACTTCATACGTACAACAGGCTTTCACATGTTATAAAGAGAACAAGTTTGTATTCTTTCTGTGTGTGCCTTTCACTGTAAAGCTTTTTGCAATGAGCTTCTGAAATGCACCTTTTTTGCCTTTCAATCACACTGCTGGTATAAACTCTGGTCTTTCCTGACAAAATTAAAGATGTCCTTTATATGGAAGTAATGCAGTTGTGCAGAAATACAGGTTTGGTATTGGCAAACTGTAGCTGAAATTCTGTGGAAGATCAATAAAATTAATATGAAGTTTGGTTCCTGAGTAGTAAGCAAGTCTGAGTATGAATTCACTGTGAAGGTCTTGGCTACTAGGTAGCTTTAAAAGTAGTCTGGGAGGCTGATGTTTGTTAAGTAGTTATTAGATGTTATGCATTCAGCAAGCAGCTATTATATGGAGGAAGTTTTAAATTACATTTTATGATAAGTTGTTAAAGGTTTATGGAAACAGCATGGCTAATTTTATACACATTATTTGGAAAGCATCATCACAGAAGCAATGAACGAACATAAGTTTCTTTTCCAAAGGAAATGGTTGCTGCAGTAGAGATAAGAAGTTACAATTATTATGATGACAAGCAACTGAGATGATTTGAGGAAAATGTATTCAAAGTTATATATTTCTGAAGTTTCTGGATTTTAAGTATGTGAATTGTGGAAGTACTTCCAAGCTTGCCTTTTCTCCATAATTAGAAGCATGTTACATTGCTTCTGGTTGATAAGCCAGTTATTACTATGGTGCTAAATTTGACCTTGTACCAAAAGGGGAAAAACTGCCTGTTTGATTACAATAATAATAGCTTTTAACAATTGAATTTATTTAGCTGGACGTTAATTGATCCACTTATAACCTTCTGCAAAAAGAGTTTGTGAATGTTACACAACACTACAGGGAGCTGAAGGCAAAAATTAGAAGACATCTGGTGAATAAGGGTTGTGAACTGCCAAGTTCTATGGAAGGAAAACTAAATATCAAAAAAGGTCTCAGTGCTGAACATTATAAAGAATTATGCAAAATTTAATTGTGGACAGTGGTGTGAATCATCTCTTAAATGTGTTGTTGCAGTTTGCATATCAGAAGGAAAATACAGGTGGTCTAAAAAATTAAGATCTGTTATAAAGGAGAAGTTGGAGTTCATTCCTTATTGTCCATTGTTCTCTAGCTTTCCTTGGGGCTGAAAAGCAGAGAGATATCTGTAGGGTGTGCATGGTTATGAAATCAATAATTTAGAAACTTGAAGGAAAGATGTTTCTGTGTCCAATAATCTTTCAAGAAAACAAATGACTGATGCACTGAAATTTGGCAACTGGGATATCCCCAACCTTGTGCAAGGTGATAAATAATACTTTAAGTAGACAGCTATTTGCAATTTCACTTAAGCAGAACAGTATTTTTCACCTGAGATACAGTTTTCTAATCTTTTCCCCTTCCCCACAACCTTTTTATCTTGCTTAACTGCAACAAATTTTGACTTGTTCCACTACAAGAAAACTTAATCATGTTAACTGCTGGCCTGTATATCAGTCAGGAGGGATATTTATTTAGCTATAGAAACATAGCTAGATGGCTAACACGAGAAAAAATCAGCTTCTGCATGTATGTGGTTGAGTAGGCTCAAGTATAATTCCCAGAGTCTTCTTCAGGCATGAACATTATGTATTGCCAAGAAAAAAATTACAAGAAAACTTAAACAATTGCACTACATACGTCTGTAATTCTAAGTAGTATCAGCCACAGCTGTTGCAATAGCAACAGAAGAATTTACGTGGAGAGGAACTATTTTTCACCTGTTTATCATAAGAGGATGCTTAAGTCTTCATGGGTAATATTTTCTTTGTATTTTCCGATGTAAAGTAAAAAACAAAACTTTACAAAATTGAATTAGATGTCCATTACAGCATATCTGGTGCTACACTCACAACACTCACAGTTGAAATATCCTAGTTCAGAAAGTTTATCAAACCTGCTGTAATAAGTTTATAGTTTACAGTGACATTTTTTGAACCTCCATTTCTTCATGTTAGATGGGGCTGCTAGCTTTTCTAACCAGGCTTAATAATAGTGCATATTTAAAACTGTCTTAGGTTAGTAGAGAATGGCAGCATTTGCTGCCATTTACATAATGAATGTCTAAAGTTTCTCTCAGTCTCAGCGCTGAGTTCCCAAAAAAGACAAAAGCAGTACTAAGCACAAGAGTTACAGCAGAAAGGTACGTTCCCACTTTAGAACACCTCAGACTCTGCCATAGCAACCTCCCCACTAATTACATTCCTGAAAATGCCTAATAAATGCCCAATTGTTACAGGAGACATTTATAATACTGTGCCATATGCTAAAGGTCTGATCCAACCAGGCACGCTGGATCATTGTGGTTTTTTGAACTTGAAGTGGTGGTGCTAATTGTATATCCAGTGTGTTGATAGACTGAAAATATAACAATTTGGTTTGCACATTACTATTAATATAACTAGTGATTAAATCAGTGTTGGAAACTGCCAGGACAATGCTTTGTTACACCCTCAGTCTGCATGAGAACATGAGGAACTATGATGAGGTGGAAAAAACAACTGCAAATGACATTGTACAAACCAATTCTAGCCATATCTTTTGTGTAGTGTGTGTACAAATATATATAATTTCTAGCAATGCTCTTACTATTAGTTTCTCCAGAATAAGAAAAAAAAAATTTTAAATGGGCAGATACTGGCTAAAGCATTTAGAAAAGAATTGCCCTTTGGCCACATTTCTGAAAGTACTTTTCTTTCAGACTATTGATTCATACCTGCACTTATTTTGAGAAATCAGATTTTTATTTTTGCTGGAATACTTTCAGTGAAGTACTGCTCCATTGGAGCTGATGGGAAGTTCTTATTGGCTTCAGTGAAATCAGGATTTAAGTGTAAGCCACATACTAAAGCTCTCATTCCCTTCCCTACAACTATAATTCAGCATCTGAAAACAAGACTACCCAACGGCCCCTTGCTAAGGCTGTGGAAGGGTGATTTCCGTTGTAAATAAAAAATTAGCTTACAAGGTCTTAAACACCATTATCTTCTTTTATAACAAGCAGTCCGATGTTGGAGTAATCAAGAATTATGGTACACACACATTTGTAGTGTTTAGTATCTTTAATGAGCATTTCTAAAATACTTTTATTTGCAGTTATTTCTTTAAAATTATGTTAAAAATATTTTATTCTAACTCTACAGTTCTAATGTGATCTTCATTTCTGTGTTTGCTCGTCACTGATGTTGTTCATTACTAGCATTTGGAAAATTGGTGGTAAATCTGTAAATTCTACCATTCTTCACTTCTGTCTCAGCTGTAGGCTCACTGTACCTTCTTAAAGACTTGCTTACATTTGACGCCACACACTCTTATTTCCTAGAAAAAGAAAATAATTAAAAAATACAACTTTTACATAGGACATATGCATTATATATTCATGTGTATGTCCAGCTTAATTTGAATCCACAACTTTCTATCAAAGTAGATGAGGTAGCTTGTACATAGTAAGAGAAAGTGCTTCATGATGAATTGATAAAGCGAGCAGACTGATATAGTGATTTTAGGTAGGACCTGTTTTGTTCATTTCTATATAGGTAACCCAGAAGAAGTAGTGCGCAATAAGGGCTAAGAGATCTGCTGACAGTGACAAAAACCTACAGAGCAGAAGCAATCAATACAATAGAAAAGAGCAATAAAGCTCAAAAGGAGATGGAGAATGGTCAAATAAGTCACTCACATAAAACAGAATCTGAGGAAAAAGGACTACAAAGTCCACACTGTAGAATGAAATTCAGAAAATGGGAGGCAATAAACTACTAAAGGATGTGGTTCTAATCTCTACAGAACTGTGGAAAAAATTAAATTATACTTGGCTCATTGTGTAAAGTTCAATAGGATCATAAAGCTATTGAAGTATCAATTTTTTAGAGGTAACTGCCCTTTGTATCAAAGGATTCTCAAGAGTACAGGACCCAGTAATATTAGCTAGTCACAAATAAGATGCTAAATGGGGTTTTCTTACTGTATGTTTAATGGAGTTACATTAACAAGGATTCAAAGAAATAAAGAAGATATTTTTTGAAGTTCATGAAATAAAGTGATAAAATTGAAATATTGGGGACTATCCTCTAAAATACTTGGTTATTACTATCGCATCAAGTAATTTTATACTAACTGGTGTGTGCATGAGAGACAGATTGTGATAAATTGTGTAGGTGCCAATAATGCCTGAAAACCTGAAAAAGCAGCCTCAGGTCAGGTTACCTTGGGGTACTTAAAGTGGCACTACACACATATGTTTGAGCAACTGAATCTGAATTTATGACTTCTAGAAGCAAACTCTTGACAGGGACAAGTACAGAAAGTGGTCTGTCCTGGAGGTCCACGGCTAGGTTGTATGCATGAATCAGGAAAAGGATAGCAGAAATTAGGGATAAAGAAATTGGTGTTGGAGATGGTAAATGGGAAGAGATGACTGCAGAACTGGCAAGGGACAGAAACCAGGATGCCAATACAGAGAAATCCAAGAGCAAGTAGTGCTGTTGATTCATACATGTGCGATGAGTGCACGTTATGTGTATGGCTGAGTGCAGCAAGGTGTAAGCTCAACTGCTAGGCCAGACTTGTATGGCTAAACACAACCTGTCTGCCAGCAGAGAATCCGACAGGGCTGATGCTTGGCCTGGTGGCACCAGCTGAGGTAGTGCTGAAATACTGTAGTGTGTTTGTTTATATAGAGAGAATATATATATAAGAGAAAATTCTGGAGTCTCTTTTTTGCTGCTTCCACCTTACCTTCAGTGAGCCCATGACCTCAGCTATAACATGATTGCTTACATAGTAAGTTTCTCCCTACCTGCATTATATCAAGTAGTCCAGATCTGTCATACATTCCTTTCCCAAACTGGTTTCTGGGAGTTTCAGTACTTCCTGAAAATTGTGTTTAGTAAGAAGGGGTTTAGAGTACTTTTGCAAAGATTTCATAACTCTGCTACTGATCTGAATATTTAGAGAACCTCCATTTAGGTTGCTGAACAGTGAACAGAAATGGAGGTTGGGTTTTATTATCTCAGCAGGAAGATTGCCTTGTACCCACACTGATGAGAGAGTAAGGATGCTCTAAAGAGCTATGTGAGATAAGAACAGGCATCTCCTTTCAGGTCCTGTTAACTTAAAAAGATAAAAATGATGATCTGAAAGAAATGACATTTCAAAACCTTAATTGCTGTTTTAGTTCTCTAGGCTATAATGCAGTCTGGCCTGTAATTATTTTAAAAGAACAATGGTGTGTTTTCCCCTTATGGCTTATTGTTGGATGCATAATTTCACAGCTCCCATACTGTGCATTTCACAGATTGTATGAAGGGCATTCTGTTAAATATCTTCTTTGGTGTAAACATTTCAAACTGGTATGTCTGGACAGACAGTTAACACAGAAAGAGTACTGCTTTGAAATCAGGCACTCTTTGTAAGGGACATAAAAGCATAATGGCTCCAGTGTTTCTTTATAAACAAGTCAAATGCTGCAGCAATAAATAATTACGTCAAAGTAAGCCAAGATACTGCTGCATTGTATCTAACCATTTTAATAGAGTGGCATTTAAAGCCTGTTATGTGATCTTACCAGGTGCATTTCATCTCCTTCTATCCACTGGGTCCAACCACGACCTTCTTTTTCTCCATTCTGTACACAAAGAAGCTTATCTCCATCCCAAGATACGGTGGTCTAACAGAATAGATATGTTCAGTGTTATTGTAGCGTTCTCTGATATTATGATTAGTTTCCTCAAAGCAAAACTTCTCTCCAATATAATAAATGATTAATGTATCTCATAAGAATAATAATTGTAGAATATTGTAACACTTAGGATAATTACAAAATAAATGAGCTTAAATGGAAAGTCACTGCACAACTGTCTGCCAAAACCTGAAAGGATGAGATAAAGCTGTTCAAATGCAAGAAAAAAAAATAAAATTCATTGTGTAAAAGCACACCCCTCTCTCCCTGCTGACAAATACAGCAGCAGAAGGGATGTGCAGCCTAACACTGTCTTTGCAAAAGGAGCTGAAAACTTGAGATTCAGTTTGTTTATTCCACCATAAGAAGGATTCCCCAGCTGCTCTACCTGAAAAAAGTACACACCTACAGGCAGCTAGGAATAAAAAAGGCTTTTAAAACTTGAGCTGTTCTGCCCCCATGTCTTAATCTCCCTTCTGGCATCCATCTGGTTTGGAATTATCAGCAAATTGGTAACTTCGCCAGCACCCTGCTTTGTATAACTAGCTGGAGAACTACTTCAGACAGAACTGGTAGAATAAGAATGAGAGTACGGTGTTGCAGGATTCAACTTTTGTGAATATTGGTGCTGAGTAGATAAATACAACTTGATTCATAAAAGCACTGAAATGTATGAGGATGTATCCTACAGCTTGTTACTCTGGTTAGTCTTTACTGACAATTTGCCTTTCATGTCTTCCTACAGTAGAGAGAAGCAATACTCTGTAAAACAAGAGGGAAGGGGAAGAGCGGTGACAATTTGTGTTCCATGAGGACAGTTTAACTCAATATTAGCACATGACTTTTGTACCAGCTTGTTTGAAGTGAATCTGAGGACTAAATATAGAATTACAGTCACTGTAGTAAAAGTATTCAGCCACCGCCTGTATGAGCAGTCAAATATGGAGACAAGATGAATTCTGATGTATCATTAAAGGAAAACTTACTACATCCACCCTGTGTAGTTTCTAAGAAAAGAAGTCAGCCTACATTTATCATTCTGGAATCTAAAAGCTGTTCAACATTCAAAAACTACACAACCCTATTTAATTTGTGTATGTCACAAACAATTCTTAAATGATAACCACTATCTTCAAATGTGTACAGCCAGCTCTACCACTCTCTACTCTCTACCCCTGGGAAACTTTAGACTAAACAAGCATGGAAAATGAATCACTAAAAAGGGGGTAGCAAAGATAATCATAGGGAAGGCATTGTTATGGATCCCCTATAGTCTGCTTGCACCATATGAGGTCTCTTAAAGACAAGCTCACATGTCCTTGCTAAAAATATCTCCGATTTGGAGATGTTTAAAATGTTTAAAAAAAAAAAGGCCATATCCTTTTAATAAACAAAATGCTAATGTATGCAGGAACTTCACATTTGGGTAAAGCTTTAGTTAATGTTATCATCATAGTCCATATACTCTGTTTTGAATCTGTAAATATCCAATTGGAGATAGAAGATAATAAATAATACTAGTCAAAGTGAAAAATGCTTTAAGTTAATATATCTAATCTGAGACTTTCTGATGAGTCTAAAAAGTGAATATATCAGAAAATGAACATTATTTCTACTGATGACTTGTAGATGTCAGAGATACTGTAAAATGTAGAATTTGTATATGCAACTTATAAGTAAATGCACTTACTTGTATCCATTGAGTATTAGCTCGGCATAGTTTAATCATTAGACTAGGTTAATAGTTAAATTTTGTGGGTTTGTATGTGAATTCCAAGGCAATATCCATGATAAAGTAAGATTCAACCTTATTAGTACTACTAATGTTAAAGTCAGTTGTGGAAGTTATTAGTCTTGATAATAATCACTAGTTACCTATACTTGAGAGCAACTGAGAAATATCTGTAGCAGTGCAAGCAAATGTTAACTTTTTCAGCCTCCAAGGGTGATTGAAATTGCTTCCTGAGATGAAACAACATGTTTTTTTCTCTGGCTTTCTTGTTTTTCCAGTCAAGATTACATATCGCTTTTGGTAATTTGGCAATAACCACAAAAAGTATAATACCACAGGCCGTTAATCAAGCTTTTTTATCAGCCAATATTCGCAGTTACCACCTTCTGCCTTCCCTTTGAGAAACATAAATACTGAAGGGATGTGAGTAAACCATACAGTTTCTGATTTTTGTATGTGGCTGTTTTGCTATGAAGGTTATAACGGACAGATTATATTGCAAGAGGATATAATGGTCTCTTCTTTGTTAGCAGGACAACCACTTTATGACAGTAAGATTAATCGGCAGCATTTTTATCTTTTCTTTCTCTAGGTCAAGCTATAATGTCTCATATAATAAAAGACACTAGTAATACAGAAGATAGAAACGTATCTTTTGACTCAGATTGAAATAAATTCTTCCACTCTAGATAGCTCTATTGAGACACATATTGGGCATTGGTTGAGGCTGGAGATGCTGTGGCTGTTACTTATGCATAGGCTGCTGCCAGAAGTCCACCCTTTACCAACAGCTAAGGTATAGCAATGCTTGTCTTCGACCATTTCCAAATATTGAGTCAGAACATAATAGTAATATTCAAAAAATAACACTGTAGGGAAAAAGTTGGTAAATATAATCTCTTTTGTTGTATATAAGAGCAGAGATTTATTTTTAAAGACTAGATCAGGATATCACCATTGTATAATTAGGAGTCAAGTATCTGACTACATTAGCAAGGCAGTTCTGCACAAACTTTTTGCTGTTGTTGCTGCTAATAGCAGGGCTACAACCATGTTTAGGGTTTGTCATCTCTCCATCCTGTAGCTTCTTTTATCACATCAAATCTGCATCTGGCAGGTTGGTAACAGACAGATAAACTACTAAGAAAACAACAACAAATCCAACAGAAAAATTAATGGTAGTACTCCTGGACCTTATCTCAAGATACTATTGCTGGAAAAAGGCTATGCGTACTTAGCCATCCTGTAGCTAGGTTAAATAATAAAGTCTATACCAACCTTTCTCTCCCTTACTAGCTTCAGTTCAACCCTGGCAAAGAAGCACTCGTAACCCTAAACTCCAATTCCTTCATTCCTGTTTTTAGCCACACATCAACAGAACTCCCAAAATTAACTCGTAAGGCAACGATTGGCAGTATGATACAAGTAATTTCTCAGCTGCTTGTGTGGCTGGCAGGTGTGATGTCTCATAAAGCTACCGGGCTCCAAAAGGTGTTCATGCCATTATAAACTTGCTCAGATTGTTACTGAAAGACAAGCGGGTTCTAATGTGGGCATTCTGTACCTGACTGATAAGCTTACTGAAGGTCACTGTAATCAAAAGATGAGACACTTCTAGAAGCAATATTTTGCTTCTATGATTGTCAGCATCTCCATTACTAGCAAAAGGGATTAGGACTGGATTGGCAAACTTTAGATCAAAGGATGTTGTCAGATAGGATCAGATCTTAAATGTTCACATTCCTTATTTTGAATCCTTGCTTATAAGAACAATCAAGGAAAGCAATGACTAGAGACATGCTCCAGAGAGCAGGAAAGTAACTGCCAAAGCTCCAGACTATGCAGGTAGCAATATGTGGGAAGAGGAATAGAATCAGTATTTTGAACAGTGCATAATGTTTTGTTTCTTAGCAACAGTAGATTTTTTTCTTATGAAATAAACTGTATACAAATAATAGAAAAATAGGAAGACTTGCATATATCTTATACCAGAAAAAAAAAAGTACAAAACAGCACATCCAATTCACTTTGTGCAAGGAACAGAATCAATTCTAAGACGCTTACTGTTTAAATAGATTTATCTTCTATCTAACTTTAGCAAGATGCAATTGTACGTAATACTAATGGTTCATCATTCAAAATTGGATTTGGTAAGTCTGGTTTTCAGCTTCCCAGTTGATTTTTTCTAATTGGCCACTGTGCCTGGCAGCAGCAGAATGCTGACTCAGCACCCCTCTTGCTGCCACAGCTGGGCTCTGCTCCCCCTCTGCCCTTGCCAGGTCCCATCAGGAAGGACAGGCTCTTATTTTATCACATTCAATTCAAAGTCATATGTGCTGATAGTCCAGATGATCTGTAGCAACCCAGGTGGCTAGATGGCTGTAATTGCCATTATCAGAGGCAGCATTAAAGCAGGAGGGAAAAATACACAACTTGGAGATGAGAGAAGACATGTAAATAAGACATTCCTGTCCCACTTTCTCAAAACAAGATTTAAGAAGTAATGAAACTCAGCTGCTTTTTTTAGAGTACCACAGCAAGGAGAGAGCTAGAGTGAAGTGGGAATGAAAGCTGCAGGCAAAATAACAGCTCAGGTGAAGTCTGCCAAGGTGGTTGTTAAATGATTAACTTCTCCTGAGGGGGAGGATGTCTGTCTGCAGGAGCTCCAAGGGCTGCAGGAAGAGCTGACACTGACACAGAGGTGGGGAGGGAGAGCAGAGTAGCCAGAGGCTCTTCAAATTTTAGAAGGTGCTTCATTAAGCATAAATCTCAGTTCAGCCATCGATCCCAAGGATCTGGAGAGCTGCCTGACTGCCATGGCCATGGGGGCATTCAGCCACTCACCCAGGTGGGAACTATCTGCTGGGTTCTGCCCATACCTGATGCAGATGAAGTATCTTGTAAAAAAATTAAGGATCCTATAAAAATGCATCCTGAGATCTGCAAAGGCTTACCTCAAAGTCAGTGAGCCCAGTTCTTCATTAGGATGGTATTATGCTAATGGCCACTGATTGGTGTTTGAGTAAAGACTTGAGGAAGCAGAGAAGGTTCACTCAGCTGCGAGGGGGATGTGATAACACCCAACTGGCAGGTGGGTAGCGAACTCTGCTCCCACAGAGCCCTCTCATTCTAGGGAGAATAATTTAATTTTGAGTGTCTTCAGCTCTGCTTGCAGTTATTAGCAGATATAGGAGGGAATTTAGCAGGAAAATGAAGTGGGGCAAACGTGTACATGAGGCAGAGAGAACATTTCTCTTTGGTCTCATCAATTATG
>JAOXNG010000042.1:23223470-23237290 GCA_028566535.1 Scolopax minor | reverse complement strand
ACATGGGGGGGACCAAGTCTCTAGAGCAGAAACTCCAGCAATAAAACAGGTTGTAATGAGAATACAGTATAAAACTTGTGTCTGTTAACCAAGAATGAAATTGGATTGAAAAGAAACATTCACTTCTATACTGATAGATGACAGTAGTTTACTTCTTGGTGTTCTTAGCTCAAACAGAATCTTTCTAACTCTACACTGGTTTATGTGAGAGGAACAACAAAGCTTTGGGCATTTGGGATTCTCTTTAAAGTACAAGGAACAATCCTGTAATGATTGGAATAATTTTAATTAAATTATTTTTAGTTAAATTATAGCAGTAGTCAAGACTGAAATGTGTCATGACAGTATAGAACTTGTTGATCTCTTGCACAGATAGAACAGAGAGAATAATGGAAAGTATATGGATTTTCATAAAACTGGATATCTGACACAGTTACATTCTACAAAGATACTGAGAGGACTTTGTATTCTTTGAATGCAGAACAAAGAGTAATTTAAAAAACCTTGAAGGTTTGTTGTGAAATCGAGGTGTTGTCTTTTGGGGAGCTCTGAAATTTGTAGAATAGCTTCTCCATAACACAGAGTTGTATAACAGAAAAATTGGTATAATATGTGGATTTCATTACTGCTTATCTGAGAGGAATTGTGAAGACTTGTCATTTCCCCACTCTAAGTAATGGAGGTAATCCAGGCTTTGATTCCTGCTGCTGTAGCCACACAGGTTTGCTGAAATACTCCAGTTGCTGTACTCTGAGAGCAAACTATAGTTATAGGTTTTTTTCCCCAGGTGACCTCCTTTTCTTCTCCTCTGCTTTTGATCTTAGGAGAAAATTGAGGGAGTTTTTGCCTACTCATAACTGATCTTAAGGTTATTACACCAGGATTTTTATGGACAGATGAAGTGGTCAGTGGTGTAGGTTTTGGGTTTTGAGGAGGCATTGCAGTGACACTCTTCTCACAAGATAATTCCCTCTGTGTGTATGTGGTGATGGTGTTTGTGCTCTTAAAAAGCTGTACAATTTCAGCAGGTGGTGGAAAGCATTAATGAGGCCATGGTCAGCTGCAGTCCCTTCATGTCAGCCAGACACCTGCCTTTCCTGTGTAGCTTGTACTGCCATCCTCCTCAAGGACTAGTGATACATGACATGGCTTGAATTTTTAAAAAAACATAACATTTTTGTTCATATTTGTGCACTTTTTCAAAACATGTGATATTTGTACTTTAAAGCATAAAAAGTAAATGCCATGTGAATATCACGTTACCCATTTTTTAACATAGTTCTCTTTCTTAGCTTTTGTCATCTTCAGTAGCTAGGGGATGTCTCTCTCTCAGCCCTCAATAGTCTAATTTTTAATGACTTGGCTAGAAGATTATTTAATCTGTTTTATATAAACTTTAAAATTATTTATGAGGCATAAATATAACACTCAAAGTCTTAATTTCAGTATAATTTAATAGAGAAGATCTTTTACAAAGCAGTATTGTGCAGCACAATGCATGAAGGTTTTCATCCATCTTTATTGTTCGCATTCGCGTTTAGGCCCAGATCCATACTTACATGCCAGATGGCAACTGCAGAAGAGTTTCAAGTTATAGCTGCAATAGACAAGAAGATAAGTGCCTCTTGAGAAAGGGAAAGCCAGATTGCATATTCCTTTCAATTGCACCTGATGACTTATTGCTAGTCACTAATTGGCTTGTCCATACACAGGCAATTCAGAATCTGATGGCAGTGCCTAACTTTATCTGTAGCTCTCTTTTTCCTGCAGAGATCACTGGCGAAATATACCCTTGCAGGGAAGAATATTTTATACTAAGCTCTCTGAAAAGCAGACCTAAGGGTTTTTATTTGTCTTTTCATTACTGCTGTATCAAGATTTTTTCCTTCAGGAGAGCCATAAAATCTTGCGTGTCTGTCATTGTTAGTTATTATTGCAAAACAGAGTAGCAGACTACGGTGTGCTAACATTTGATGGACAATACATGCATATTAATAGTAAGACAGAAAACTATGTACAAGAAGGGCTTGGTCTATTTTTCATTAAACATAGGAATGTTTTCATAGCAATCTTCCTTTCCCACATATTTTAGTCCTGGGTGGGGCATTTCACAATTTATTTAGACTGCATTCAGACAACTGAGAGACCCAACTATGAGGAGCATGAGATAATTCAGGAATGAGAAAATGGTGGTTTATTTTCACTACTTAGAAGCCATCAGCAGCTGAAATGTCTCTAGAGCTCTAGAACAGTGTTTTTGCTTGCCATTGTTGTTGATGAAAGTCAAAATCTGTGTGTAATAGTATAGCCAACCTTGCTATAAGACCTTTAAAAGGTGAAGTATCTACTTAGAAAATAGCATCCCTCATGCAATGAAATGTCAGTAATTTTCCAGCTAATTCAGAACCTGCATTATCTCCCAAAATCTTCAATTCAAAGCATTTTCCCTAGATATGTTTTGCTAAATGCAGTGACAATTTAACATTTACGTGCAAACAAAAAGCCCCAGCTTTCTCTGTTATAAACTGTATTGGATGTCCTAAAGAAAAATCAGGGAAAAACAGTCTATGTATTTAAGATGTTAATGTGCAGTATCTTTGTTGCCTATGCATCTGTAATCACAGTCCCAACAAATTAGGGGTGGAAGTGCTATATATCAGGGCTGTAATGCCATATAAATAGGGAAAGAGCATATCTTGTTAAATAAGCATGAACTAAAATAAATCGCTGGGAATCAATGGTACTTCTCAAAGGTATTCTCAACAAAGAATGCTGTGAAAGTAGAAATATTCTTAAGTACAACAGCACCACATTAAACATCCAGAAAAACGTTTGTACAAATTCCCAAGAATTTAACTGGACTGTGAATTGAGTACACATCTTATAAGTTACAGTTTGCTTCAGAAAATTGCTAAATTGACTTTTCCTGTCAGTAACAGATGAGACACAGTTACAGACAAGCATCCAATCAAGAATTAAGCTGTTTAACACCTGGATAGCCATGTAGTCAAATCATCAGTCCTCAGGGAAATGAAATTTAGACATTGCGAGTGTGTTAGAAGTTAATGTATGTAGTTCCCTAAAAATCTGGGGTCAGGTCTTTTCAGTGGTGTTTCTTTTTGTCTACACATCATCCAGACCTAAAAGATAAAGGGGTACTTGAGTGGCCCCACTGCTACAGCTGAGCTAATAGCTTGCAGCTGACAAGACTTTAAATCCTGTAAGGTATGTGAAGGAATTATCTTGCAAATGAGCAACCACAGGTGGGTGACAAACAGCACTTAACAGAACACAGCAGCTCTGTTTTGTTGTTTTGTCAGCAGTAGTGAAAGGTTGTTTTTCCAACTGAATGCACAGGGTATATGTATGTAGCCCCAAAATAGAATTTAACAAAAGTATGAGGTTGTGTTGTGCCTTGAACTTGCAAACATGAGTTATTGCTATGATAGTACGGCCCTTTGAATGGTGCTTTTGAAACTGTGCACTTGCATAAGGACTGAGGAGGGTAGTCGTTATAGTGGTTTCTAGCATAGCTTTGGTAAAATGTTTAACAAAATGCCTCTCAAGATATAGCTGCGTTGCTGGGCAAAAATCTTTGTAGTACCCTTTGTCATCTTGCAAAATAAAGGTTACTTTGTAGTCTATAGAATTCCTTAAACCCTTTGAGAGAAAAACGTTAGTTACAAATTAAAAGAAGAAAGTCCGTTGTGATTTGAAGCAAGCGTGTTAAGAGGCTAAACCCAAAGAATCAGTATGGTTGGCTGGCGAGATGGCAAAGATTAAGGTAAGCTTGCCAAGAGATGTTTGAAATGGTAGAACACTCTGTGGTTACCTGATAATGAGCACTTGCTAATAATATTGATAATGCAATAGCGCATTCTGTAACTGAAAAATATTAAAATGCTAAATTGAAGCGTGTATTTTAACATGATATGTGTTATCCTGTATATGCTATAAGGTAACGTAACAGCTAAAATTATTAGATAGAAGCAAGCTTTCAGTAGATTTGACTGATGGACTCAACATGATTCAATATGATGAAGGGTTCGCTAATTGCTTCTTAATCTTTTTCTACCCCGGACACCAGAAGCAACCCAAGGTGAAGCTCAAGACAAGCAATTTGTAATAAGTAGGTGAAATCAGTAAGACTTTCTATAGTCCCTAATCACCTGTAGGATTTCACTGATCTATTGCTGTGTTGTGGGAAAGGGGTGTGTCTTATAAGAACTGAATAACTGACTAGTAAATTTAACATTTATGATTTTACAGATCAAGGTAAAAGCAACTGATGTTTTACTGCAGGACATTACTTGTTTACTTCTGAAGCATCAGACATTGGTTGTCATTAGAGAAAGTTCAAAAGCACCATTGGGCCAATACTGCAGTTATGGCAAAGTGACAGGAATAGTTTTTATGTAAATTTATTAATTCTAAAGATGTTGGCTTGACCACCTTCACTTCTAGACATACAGCTTCCAACAATGAAAAAAGTTTGGTTACCATATAGCTAAACAGTGGTGGTTTTTGTTTGTTTTGTTTTGTTTTGTTTTTCCCAATGGAAAAAAAATTACAGCTCTTTCTCCCTGAGATTAAATGTCATATGTTGAAAACTTTAGAGATTGTTTTCATCAGTCTATTTTTCATTCTCAGCTAATACTAACTGAATTCAGCAGGGTTGTGTGACCTAAATCAGTGAGTTTGTGCTTGAAACTGCCAAGCTGAGTGATCTAGATTAGGATTGTTTGGAGAAAACAGAGATGATGATGCTTATTTATATTTGTGAATAAGCTCTTTGTTACAAACATTTGTTGATTTTTTTTTCCTTGAGTTGGTAATTGTGGGGTACCAGGTCTGTATGGAACAGTGGGGATTTTCTTATGTTTACTCTTCTGCCACAGAGATATTCATATGTATGAGTAACAGCAATTTTCCCTGTTGCTTTTTTATCTTGATTTTTTAAATGCTCTCACCACTGTTTGTATTTGTTAATATGCCATGTCACACATATCTCTGCAAATACAGCAATGAGTAATTCTATTCTTGAGGTCAGGCCTGTTACAGGAGTTGCTGTTTTTCCAGATAAAGGTTCAAGGTGCTTTTCAAAGAATCACTGCTCTAATAAATCATTTTGTATATATACTAGCATATACAAGTTAGGATATTAATTTCTATGCCGTGCTTGTCACGAATATGTAGTTTAAAGAAACCTGAGATGAATAAAGCATATGGCCTTTACATTTCAAAACCATATCTGTAATTCACTGTACATCCATGCTGATACAGAGACAAAGGTGAATTAGTTCCAGGCAAAAATGCATGAATGCTCTATTGAATAGTCAATTATTAAACACATAATGGAATGTGTAGTTATCAACATGCTCAGAATGTGCATAGAATGCATAATTTGCACCAGAATGTAACAGAATCAGCCTATTCTTAAAAAGTCTAGGCAAAACTATATTAGCATGGGATTAAAATGAGTTACTGCTTCTGCTGTACAATGAATGGCCTTACTTTACTTCATTTACCCTCCCAAGGAGCTAATTTCAGAATCATCTTATACGTACAAACCTAGTAAATAGCAGTAAACAGCATTATTTTCATTGCCCTCAAGTAATAACATATCCAATTTTCAGTGTTCCAGTTTGTGGAGAAATAATGTTTTGGGGAATCACACATGAAGGTAACTGTTACAACGTAAATGTTCTCATAGAAATTTGTTTTGAATAAAATGAAGAAAAAAGGAATTAAGTTATTGCTGAATGATGAGAAAAATCATGAATGTCATCTGCGTGAGGTTTTAAATACTTTTCATTCACTTAATTCTATAGTTATATAGATAGCATAGTATAGTTTTATTCAGGGGAAAAAAAGTGTTTGAAAATTGATTGTTTTCAAACAATCAATTGTTTGAAAAGCATTGTCAGCAAACCAGAAACATTGTTTAGGCTGTGTTTATTATTTTACTGCATTCATATACCATGATTAATGCATTGGATCATAGGTCTAATCATAGTTTTGATTAACATTGGGTAAGCTGCAGATTTACTGTTTGTGTTTAAAGGCAGCACTTGACGCAGAGTTCTGTCAGACTGGCTGTATCACTTCAAGTGGATTTTAGGGGAACTTTATTCTCAGCTAAAGTTAATTGAGATATTACTATATGTATTTTTATGGCTTATAAAAAAATGACTATGACTTTCAAAAATACTTTTTGCTAACATTTTTTTCAGCATAAATAATTACAGTTATTTGCATGTGCCAATAAAACTTTCAAGATATCTCTTCTTAGTAAAATTCAACAGGTTGTTGTTTATTTTTCAAACCAACCGGGATAGCATGAGAGATCATGCTCAGGTTATTACTGGCATTTTGTGTATATTAAACAGGGAACATATGTGACAGAGGGTTTCATATGTATACATTGGTATATCCAACAAAAAGAAAAAAGCATATATTTTATAACTGTTAGGTATTGCAAGAATTTCTTGGCTAGTGAGATTGCAAGTGCAGGTTAATTTATCTATGTTGAGGTAGAGGAGTTCAGAAGTCGAGAATGTCTGTATGTTGCTTTCCAAGATTCAAATTCTAGCAGAAATTTCTAAAAGAAAATGTATGTGAAAATTAGTTCTACGTTGTGAAATCTGTAATTCATTAGAGTATTTGTGTAAACATGCTGACCCTCAATACATAACTATTGTTTCGTGAAAGGTGCTTAAGACCAGAATGATTTATACAGTTACACGCAAAAAAGCTATCTTAGCTGAGTGACTTGGTATGTCAGAACAGAAGGAAAGTTTGCAACAAAGGTGGGATGGCTTCTTGCCATTTCTGCATAAGACATTTAAATGCATCTCCAAGCATATAATGTAGGTAGGATCTTTTACTGCAGTAAAACACAAAGAGAACATGCAATGATTGTGTAAAAGCTGGCATATCATGTTTCTCTTCATGGTATGAAATACTTAAGTCATGCTTATGTATGTTTAAGACAGCTATCTGAAATAGCATATCTTGTGATATCTTCCTGAAGTTAACTGGAGTAAACTTAAAAAAAAAAAAAAAAAAGGCAAATGAGTGTAGTTAAAATTACCAGTCCAAATCCTTAACATATAATGTGCTATTAAATCCTAACACCCAAAGTATCAGTTCTAACAAAGCTCTAAGAAGAAATTTCTTTGTCACTAACCATTTGTTCCACTGGGGATTCTGTAACTGAGGCTTCCAAGTGGGAACCTGCCATTAATGGTAATGAACTTCAAGCACCTGCAGTCAAGGCATTTGCTTAGCTGTCAGTCAACTAGGCTTTCACTGATGAGCCCATTTATTCTTCTGCTCCAGTCATTGATCAAGCAAATTCTGATGCCATTTTATGAGCACCTTGTTGATACCACAGTAGATGTAATGATCTGCTTTTAAGATTCATGCTGTTACTTCTACTAACTTTTCAGCAATGTTTTGCTCTTCCCAAAGACGAGGATATTTTGTTAGCTATGGGGCTTTTATGATTAATGATGTGATCAGAGTCTGGTGGGAACTGTCTGGAATATGAAATGATCTTGGTGTGAAGGAGGGGGGTCCTTTATGTCATGAGATTATTTTTTTTTTTGCTCAATTTTTTTGTAGCTGCAGGTGTAAACCTCACAATAAGTCTGCATCTGCCTAGTTGTACTTCAGGCAATGACTGTCTCTTACATTAAAAGCTATTCAGGAGCGGGATATTCTATCATGTCCTCTGAAAGAAAAGATGCAGTTCCACTCTCAAATTTGTTAAGGCTGGGAGGAGTTCCTGGGGTAGCTCAGGTGTTTGGAAATGATGTGTCCTCATGTAGGCCCTACCTGTGGTAACTCTGTTTATAGGGTAGAGGAAAATGTGACTACTTGCTACTCTCCAACTTAAAGTGACATTCGCATAGTTTTTTTATTATCTCTTTGGATCTTGGAGAAGGTTCTTATTTGAGTTCTGCCCCAGAACAAAACTTTGTTTTGAGGAGTCCAAGAGAGTGTGAAGAGATACCGCAGTATCCCCTGTTTCAACAGTGCAGTATTCCATCATAGTGACTCCAGTGACTAAGGGGCTGTTCTTCCTCCTTAGCTCAAATTTCATCTTGCTTTCAACTTGCTCAAGTCTTTTCACTTAGCTTTAGGTTTTTACCTGTCCACATTACTGTATTGCTCGTTCCAGATTCACTTTCCTTCTCTCTCCTGAGCAATTTTACTGTTTTCTCTAATTAGTGCTTATGCTAATCTATGAAATCTTTATAATATGAAAGCTCCTCCAAATATGCAATCATAACAATGTGGGGTTTTTTTAACGTAGCAAGACAGACACAAAAATAAGGATTTGCATACTTTGTCAAAATTATAAGCTAAGCTTGTGTAAACTAGTAGGTGTTATTGCAGTAGGGGAAAGACATTCAGGCCATCTTAAAAAGATGTTTCTTAAGAGCTGCTTAGATTAGAAAAGGAGAGAAGAGAAAAAGAAACAACAGTTCGGCTGAAAATATTATAATGAACACAACAGACTAGTTAGCTTGCTTCTTTCTCCACCTTAGACATCTGTAACACAATTGTAAACAATCAAAACACCAAACCAGAAATTCCATTTGTCCCAGCATCCCCTGAGTTTTCCCAGGCTGCAGTATTTTTACCTTAGCAGAGCTTCAGTCTGGTTGTTGGCTCTACGTGACTAACCCTTTTACATGAGGACCACATCTGCCTTTCCGGATCCTGATGCCTGCATGGTCAAAAGCTGCATATATGCATAATGGAGGGTGATGTAACATTACTGTAGTGTCACTTCTTCATGCTTCTAATCTTACAGAGAAAGGGAAGAAAAGAATATATGAAAGCAACTCTTCATCTTTCTCTATCCTATCCAGATTTTTCTGCAAATGTTTGTTTGAGACTTGTGAGATAAAAGTTATGAACCTTCGAAGTAAATCATGCATTGAATAAAGAACCGGTTAAAAATAAGATTGCAATTATGCACGAGAGGAGCAGTGTCTCTTTGGAGGAGATATTACTTGCATGTGCAAAAAGGTTAGAACGTTTGTGTCTCTAACCTCTAATTTTTGTTTTTGTGTACAATGCAGGCAGTTAAACAAGTACAAAAAGGGCTGGTTTCTTTCAGAAAGGAAAGAAAATAGGAATAAAACAGTAGTAAAGAGTAGTAGTAAAAAACAGTAGAAAAGACCCCCCAAGAGCAGTAGTAAAAAACAGTAGAAAAGAACCCCCAAAACTTTAATGTATGTCGACATTGAAATGCAGCAAGTGAGTTCAACGGTGCCATATTTAGAATAACTTGATTTCTTTGCAATTTGCAGGAAATGACACCGTGAAGTGGACAAGGTTGAAGAAGATAAAGTATGCCTGATGTTCCCACAAAGGCAATGGATTTAACTTAATAGAAGTCTTAAACTCCAACAAAATACCCAGGGAAAAAAAATAGGTAGCCAGGGAATGTAGTACTGGACTTAAGACGCTTTATTTTAGATGTGAAAATATTTAAGCCAAGAACAGTTGGATAAACTGTTGGAATAACATGGATATGTTATTCCTAGAAACAGGTGTAATAAAGGAGGGTTAGATTAAAGGGAGCATAATTAACATTTAATTTATTTTTCTTGAGACTTTCCTGAGCCCACACATAGTAACACTGAGTTGTGAGCTAGGCAATAAAGGGCTTCTCTTCTTAAGTTTTCTGCAGTGAGGATGTAGGTGCTCATTATCTCTGAAATTACTTTATGGAACTGAATTTGTGTTTCCTACTAATTTGGCTTGCTTTAAATATGAATAATTTGAGTCAAAGCAATAGCGGGAAAGTGGTTTTTTTTGCCAAGGCTTGCAATTCAGTGAGGTTAATGACAGTAGTACTGCTTTGTTCAAGAAATGAATTTGCCCTTAAGTTAGAATAAGAATTCTTCAAAAGAGATGCTTCAAAAGACCTAGGTAACTTTTCTGCCTACCGATCATTGGCACTTGTTACAGAGGAACTGATGATCTTTAAAACGTTTAACATCCGTATCAGCTAAGGATATACTATGCATTTTTAGAGTGGAAAAAATGGATACAGATTCTTAAAACCGTTTAGTTAGATACCCCAAATTAATCTATAGCATCTGGATAACTTTAAGGCCTGGGTTTGTGTAAGTTGACCAAGGCGAAATAGGAAATTTGTGAAATAATAGAAATCCAAGTTTGAGTCTTAAGTCAACACTCTAGGCAATGGACCATCCTTGCCCTGCAGAATTCCAATGGCTACAGAATAACAGACTTCTCTGTGTGAAGATGACAATCTGATGCTAGCAGTGTCAGTAAGAAATGTGCTTTTTTCACACTTTCCTCTAAAGTATTTATTTAGTAAACTGTATAAGTATTTTTGAATAACATATCTAGAATTTCTTGCCATAGTCAGGAACTATGACTTTTTAATTCCATCTGTAAAAGGCTATGTCAGTATGGGATTAGAAGCAAGAAGGAATGTAGAAAATAGAATGTGACTAATTTTCAATGTGACTGCCTCAGAGTTGCTAAAGGAAGGGTTAAAATAGTTTTTGAACTGCAGATATGAAGTATGTAACATAATAAGGAATAATTGAGTCATGTCATTCCTTTTATCAGTAATAACACGCAATGAAATCTTGATCTGTATCTTTCAATGTTAATCCCTAAGCTGTGTAGTGTGCAATATCTAAAGTTAATACTGATATAAGAGATAAACTTTGAAAAGTAACTGATATCAAAATTATTAGGAAACTGTACCTTACATTTGTAGGATGAAGCTTATTGGTAGCTACTTTCTACACATGCACCCTTCTGCAACTTTATATACTGCCTACCAGACTGAATTATCTAAAAAATGTAATTTGGTTCACGTATCTGCAAATGAGAAAAAGAAAACCCACCTCAAAAAATTCAAATATTATTAGTGCCTCTTTGCAGAGTCTGTACTGGAATATATGTCTAACTTTGTTAAAATTATGCATCAGTAAGCATTGAAATTGTGCCAGTAGTGCAACTTATAGAGAAGGTCCAGTGAGTGACCATTTTCCAGTCAGATACACTTACTGGATTAGCATGGAAAGTACTGTATCAATCATTTGATTTTGATATATTTAGAATAGAGTTCTCCTTAGCAGTATTTTAAATGAAACACTGGCACCACTAATAAGAAATCCACACAGCTGTTACAAAAAGCCCATAACTAAAGTAAATATGAAGTGGAGAAAAGCTGAATTTCATGCACTGGAGAACAGAACAATAATAACCTGCTTCAGAGAGAAGACTGAATTAATGATAAACGCAGGTCTGAAAAAGTGCATTTACTTTGTAAGGAGGTGGTTGTTGTACATGGCATTTAGCCTCCAGTTCAACACAAACTAGAAAAGCACACGCTGACCTTCTTGTTGTGGGTTGCTGTGTTAGTTTCTGTGGGGCTTTGCCCATTATGGATGTGCTTTGGTTTGCCAAAATGAAGCCTCATATGGGTTATTTATGTGCTGTTCCCTCATCCATTTCTAGTGTTTGCATGTGAAAGTATGTGATATTAAAAGTTAGGTAAAACTACTGTTGCCCAAGAGCAGGACAAACGAAATGATCCCATTTTTTGGTCATAGATTTGCATCTCACATAGATACTCCTGCAGTTCAGTGTAAGTTCAGTAAGTGCCAGAGGTGGTCTTGTATGTGCAATGGTAACAGTATGGAAAAGGTTGTAAGGGGAGAGGAAAAGTTTAATCTGCCCTGAAAATAGAGAAAGCTCCTAAGATACCACTGAACTTATAGCTATTGTGTTTTTTTATTTGATGTGTGGTCTTTCACCATTTCTTCCCAAATCTGTTGACACCAGCAATTTTCCTGCATAGCAGTTACAAATGTACTTCTTGCCATATCATAAATATCAACAGGCAAATAATATGTTGTGCTTCTAATAAATGTGCATTGTGGAGAATGAGAAAGTTGGAGATGCACTACTGAGAGCTTGGCAGGTGTTCTTGTGTTGATGGGAAGGAGACCTTGGTGTGCTGCACAGCTCTTTTTGTTCGTTTTTTTCCTTGGAGCAGAGTTTTATCTTCTGACAGTCATGGCCTACGACCGCTATGTTGCCATCTGCAAACCCCTGCACTATGGGACCCTCCTGGGCAGCAGAGCTTGTGTCCACATGGCAGCAGCTGCCTGGGGCAGTGGGTTTCTCACTGCTCTCCTGCACACGGCCAATACATTTTCACTGCCCCTCTGCCAGGGTAATGTCCTGGACCAGTTCTTCTGTGAAATCCCCCAGATCCTCAAGCTCTCCTGCTCACACTCCTACTTCAGGGAAGTTGGGCTTTTTGTGGTTGGTGCCTTTTTAACATTTGAGTGTTTTGTGTTCATTGTGGTGTCCTATGTGCAGATCTTCAGGGCCGTGCTGAGGATCCCCTCGGAGCAGGGACGGCACAAAGCCTTTTCCACATGCCTCCCTCACCTGGCTGTGGTCTCCCTGCTTATCAGCTCTGGCATATTTTCCCACCTGAAGCCCACCTCCACCTCCTCCCAAGTTCTAGACCTGATGGTGGCAGTTTTCTACTCAGTGGTGCCTCCAGCAGTGAACGCCCTCATCTTCAGCATGAGTAACAAGGAGCTCAATGGTGCATTCCAATGCTGGAAACTGATGAACAGATGACTTTCTGAAACAATAAGCTGTTTTGTTCTACAATAAACTGTAAATGCAACGCATTATATGTCAAGTTCATGTACTGTAGATTATGTTAGTTTTCATTCTGTGTAAGCTTTTGAGCTTTTTTTGTTGTTTTAATTTTATAATGTTTTCTAAAAAAAAAAAAAATTACTTATTTTGCTATTTCTATTTTTGCATTTTTCCATATTTCTGAGATCTATGTACTGTATTAATGAGGACCCTATCTCTCTGTGTACTAAATTAAAATACAGAACCATGCAATAATCTGTTACCCAAAATCCTTCCTCTCAGGCTTTCTCTGAAGCTTCAGGGCAATGCCTGTCCAAGCAGAGTCCAAGCCCAGCAGCACTGTCAGCAGCAAGGTCGAAGACCTTGGTCTTTTCTGGCTTGTTCTCTTTCTTCTCCCGCACTCTCCTTCTGAGCCTTTGCCTTCCTATGGAGCCCAAGGGCTCTGGCAACTCATCATACTGCTGTGTGGCAGCCCTGGACCACAGACAGGGAAAGGCCCTGGGCAATTCCCTTCCAGAGCTGAACTCCCTGTCAAATCAGAGACTCCTCAGGGGTCTGAAGGGCATGAAGTCATAGTTCTTTTCTTAAAATTCGCAATTCTTTTCCTGTGAAAGTGCCCCACAATTGAAAACACAAGCGTAGACCTGAACCGTGTGTGTGCAGGTTGTGGGCGCACAACAGAGTCCTTGCATAGCCAGGTATCCAAGGCAAGACATGAAGGACCAGCAGAGGCAGGTTCTTCTCTGGGCCTGGTCTTGTGAGTGCTGGACAGTCCAGGGAAGCTGCCCAGGGCAATTGTCACACACTCAGCCAGTAACAACCACCATTTCTAGCTCTGGCTTCTTATCTCAACTTGGGGAGGCTGGTTGTCCTTCTGAAGAATCATAGAGTGACAAAAACCATCTCTAAACCATCTTAATAAACACCATGTCTTTTAAATACTTCCAGGGGTGACAATTCTAGCACTTCCCTGGGCAGCCTGCCCCCATGCCTGATAACCCTTTCAGTGCAGAAAGTTTTCATAATATCCAATCTGAACCTCCCCTGGTGTAACTTGAGGCCATTTCCTCTTATGCTGAAGAAGAAGTGCATGTCTGTATTGTACAGATGAGATGTCAGCATGTACAGTGTGT
>JAOXNG010000042.1:23159424-23170674 GCA_028566535.1 Scolopax minor | reverse complement strand
GCACGTTAGTTTGGATTACCAAGTTACCCCGGCTACGGAATATCACTTTGAGCTACCAAAATCCACATGAGTTCTACCTCCCCATTTATATTTTTAGGGAATGAGCCCGGGATCTGAAAGCACAAATACTTCATATTTAAATTCAGTATTAGGTAGAATTGTCAGCAGACTAACAGCAGTGCATCAAAATAACATTTTATTGACCTGATTTAACCACATCCTCTGATAACCTGCACTATCCCCAGAAAAAAGCCTCTCTGTATCTTACTAGAATTGTATTGATATACGAACAAAAATAAGCACATACTATCTCAACTGTATTACAAAGTATGTATTAATTCTACCTAAATATTTACAAGTCACACTTTTACTTGTAAGACTATTTTAAATCAGAAAAATTCACAAATGATCTAATCAGAATCTAATAAGTGAAATGTGAGCCACAACATTGATGAATGACTGCAAAAGACTCAAAATTACATTTTTGTTTTTATTTTTTTTAGGGAAATCCAAGAAGAATCCAAAAATAGTGTTTTGACTCTAGATGGTTATAGAAATCTTGTGAAAGAATTAATATACTCCTTCAATAACAACATCTGGACCGTTTTCAAACTAATCCAGTTAAAAAAAGAAAGTATGTTGAGGAAAGTCTGTATAATTTTAAGTTATTTATTTACTCTTTTATCTGTGTTATCTACAGTACTTCTTGTTTTATTTAGAATTTATTTCTAGAATAAAATAGAAAAAAGAAAATAGATTTTACAATGGCAAAAACTGAAATTTGCAAGTTTCATTTATACAAGTGGAATTCTAGCAATTCTTAGAAAGTACCTGATATTTTTTTTTCACTTTGCTCCATGATATAGCCCAAAATTCATTTTCTGTGAAGAAACAAAAAAGTTTATTCTAATAAAGCTAGAGAGCAGATAATTTTGGCCCCATGTCTGTAAAAAAAAAAAAAATGAACGCAAGAAATCAAATGCAAATTAAATGCAAAAAATCTATAGACTTAAAAAAAAATAAAAATCAATCCAACAAGCCATTCTAGAAAACCTGGACAAGATGTCACCAAAAAATTAATCACTCACAAAACCATTCATATCTATAAGATACAAAGCTGCTCTGTCAAAGCAAAGGAAGTCAGGGGATGACAAATTCATGTTTATCTTGTCCAAGAGTAGAAATGTGACATCTAGTGGCTACTGCACCCATTTCTTCACATGCTTCAGCCTTCAAAAAACGATCTGGACCAGCTGCCAATTGCTCACCCTTAGTGTTAGAAGAAATGCAATAGTGCTGGTGGTGGTGCCTCTGTTTGTGTCTGTATTAACGATAAGGACACGTATCAAATACATCTTCTCATTATGCAAATTAATAAAATAAAATGCTTCTATGATATATATATTGGTGCAAAATAAAAAATATAAAAAGATCTACTCTAGATATTAATGCTATATGGTTCTAATACATCCTATTAAGTGCCATGTTCTTGAGTAATTTGCTGTAACTGCAGTACAATTCTTGCAAAGGCTGTCTCCCAAAAGAAGACTATCTGATACAGCATTTACTTACAGACAGTACTATACTACACAAATATTATAAAAGTCACAGACTCAAGCAATAGAAAATCAAGCTAATCCCTCCAAAAATATAAAGGCTAAAAAAGATACTGTAGATCTTTAACTTTTTTTTTTTTCACCACCAGACAGTGCTAGCCTCATTCTGGACCCAAGACAATCTATCCAAATTGCTCTAATTCATAAATAATCTTTAATAAGACCAAAGTTCTTTATTATACTTATAATATTACTTTTCTTAGGTTCTGTGCACTGCCCCTCTAATAATACTTTACAAATAATACAAAATAGTAATAAAGATTTTGTTGCTCTTTTCTTATACCATTATCATGTTTGCATACTGGGAAAATTACTATTTTTCTCAAAACCTTCCCTTCTGATGGTTACGGTGATCTATTTCAAATCCTTCCTGCTAGAATTTATGCTTTATTTTCACAAAAACTGCATGCCTGAAAAGGGCAAGGAATCACAAACCGCATCATTTGAGAATTACAATACCTTATTTTACAACCATATTGTGTGTGCAAATCATCATCTCAATGAAATTTAATAGTTACAAATATCCTTAAACTGTAAGTACAGTAGGTTCTATAGAAAATAACACAGTTAATCAACATCTTATCACTTAAATCAAAGACAATAAATAAAAGTTTAAGTATTAAAACTAAGAAAAAATATTCCTGTACATTGTACAGTATCTTTTGGTTAAAGCTTCTTAACAAAAATATAGCAATGTGTTTTACGCATTCCAGTTACAGATGGTTGAATATTAAAATTTTAAAGTTTTCCCATCATGAAAAAAATACTACAATTTTCCATAGGTGCAGCAGAAATTGTCTCTCTCTGAATAAGGCTTCAGTCTTTAAAAATATGCCATAAGGACTTCCTTTTACAGAGTTGGGTTATTTTTAACCTTATTTTGGGTGGGTTTTTTTTAATGCTGTGATTACTGGTTCTAATCCAGTTCCCAATTAGATGGAGTATTAGATTGAGTTCTGACATCTGAAAGTAAAACTAATCTCCTGTGATATTTTTGGCAGTGCAGAATACTGAAAGCACAGCGTACTACCAGGCAGGGAATTGGGGAGATCTGGCAATACGTGGATATGGAAGTCTGCCTTTTTTATGTGATATTGGTAGAAATATGCATTACTTTTGGCTGCTTGGGTTAGGCTTCCAATTGTGACTTCACTGAATTGTCATGGTTACCCCTTGCTGTTTGAAAACAAATTTGGAAGCCTACCTTATTCCTGGAAAAGATAATTTCTTACAAGAAATAAGGGTCAGATTTTAAACATATGTAATATGAAGAGACAGTTTTCCAAAGCCCAGGAATCCCTATTTATAGATAAATTTCTCCTTCAAAGAGTCTGGCCTGGTGTCTAGCTGCAGAATGCATTAGAAAATCCTAGCTAGGATCTGAAATACGTTTTGCTCCGATTGTTGTGCAAAAGACACCCATATGTAGCCACAGCCAAGGAGTAGCCTCAATGTTCGTATAAGTATAGTTGAATATATAGTGATGGTCTTCAGCTCATGAGCAGGAATCTATCTATGCCCTGAGCATCTCACTGGAGAGTCTTTCCTTATAACCATAAAATACAGGAGAAAGCCTAGCCATTTAAAACCCAAATATTTGGCACCTCCAGTCTCAGTGCTCCTCTTTCACAGCCATGCTGGCTTTCAACATCCCCTTTTTATTAAACTATTAAATTGGGAATTTTTATTACTCCCAATTTAGCACTTCTAATAAAAAGTTACAGTTAAAAGCCTTGGTGGGTACTGAAACTTGCATCTGTGATTGCTCTTGATGGAAATAAAGACAAACTCAGCTTTTAAAGCTTGCCTCTGTGAGGTGGTGGCTCCAAATCAGAGTGTGCTGGATGGGAGAGCAGCTGGGAAGGAATTACAGCAGCAGGAGGTGGATGAGGACAGAGAAGGTGGCAGCAGAAGAGAATTAATTATGTGTTTGTGGTGCAGCTATAGTTACAGTATGAAAATACCTCAAAGTTTGGAAATAATCAAAAAGCACTCACTGCTTTAATACCATATTTACTTAAACATGACATCAATATTCAGGAGTAGTAGCTTGAACCACATTGGAGACTTTGAATAATTGTACCATTCCTGTGAAATTCTGTAGTATAGAGTGGTCCTGCCTAGTGTACATCTCAGAAAAAATATAGCAGCAAGGTGAAGTAGCATGTTACTACAAATCCTGGAAAGGGGATATTTGAGACTGTTACTAGCTGTAAAGAGTAACATGACTTCTTGAATTGAGGATTCAAAGCCACAGTACAAGAAATTTCAATAGAAAGAAACTTCTTTTATATCCAGCTTCCTAAACTGATGTAATTACCTTTTTTTAGCAGAGGAAAAAGATACATTAAAAGGGTAATACATAATGCACCTAGTTATGTCAGAGAATGGGTCAGCCCATCCAGATCTGTTTTTCAGAAAAGCTGATTGCCCCTTTCAGCAATGTGACTGACTCATTTTGCTGAAATTTTCTTGAATATAACAGTGCTGAAATTAGATGATAAACTATGGGGGTTGCTGAGAATGAATAACCTTTGGTGCTGTCTGTCTTTCCTCAGTTTTCCCATGTCTTCTTCATATTATATGAACATGAGGCAATGTTTTTTAGTCAATTGAGAGACTACCTGAAGCCAAATCCAGCATGTGCCCATAGTATTTGGGTGACTTAGGATGCCTCTTAGGACAGCAGATTTTAAGTGATGGCAAGTATCAGCTTTCAGCAGTAATGCACATCTGCAGCAGTTCAGGAAAGGATGGTTCCCAGCTCCCCCCTGTCTTGAAAGCTCCACTGCTGTTCCTGTGGCAGAAGAAAAGGAGTGTCCACTAAGCTGTGCCAGTTTAGTCCTGTTCTTTAATGCTTACCTTTTCTTTCAGTAGTCTATGCTAAGGCATTTCTCAGTCTATAATTGTGTTTCTTTTTATGGATCTCCTTCCATTTTGAATAACTGATACTACCTTTTGGTCAGGCATGTCAGTGAAAAATAGTTGCTTTATTGCACTGCCATTGTATTAGGTGGTCTGATCTACAACATAGACTAACCAGCATTTCAAAAGGGAGAAAAATGGGTATTACTGTGGCCAGTATTGAGATATACAGCAGTATGGCTCTCTGGCTTAAGAACAGAGACTCAAATATGCTTCTGGTGATGAGGAAAATAATACAATTATAATGAATGGGAACAGTGTAGAAGTAAACAAATATTTTTATATGACTCAGTGAAAGTTAAGGAAAAATATTCTATATAGGTAAAAGGAGAGAGGAAGATTTCCTTATGATTGCACTAATCAACCATACTGACTGCTTATATTTCTCCAGGACAAGAATCGGTGGGGGGAGGGGAGATGACTGATTCTTGTGAATATTTAGGGTTTTTTTAAATAAAATGTTTAACCAACTCAGTGAATTAAGGACACTTGCAATGAACAGATGAAGTATTAGACTCTGTGGAATGAAGACAAGCATTTAAATTAAGAAAACAGCATGATAAGATTGCACAGACTGAGTCCAAGATCCCTTGATCTAGAGATTTAATAGATGGAAGAGAGGACAAGCAGGAATATATAAAGAGATCCTATTAGTGCCCTGGAGTTATCTGAGGAAAGAGGACTTTTCAGTGTGAGAAATTAATTTGAAAATGTTTACTTTTCATCCAGATGTTTTATGGGGAATCCTATGGTAAAGTACAGAAAGAATGGGAGATATAAAAATAAAAGCAGGGAAGGAAGATAGAATATTTTAGATGCTCTTTTTCAGGATTTTTTCATGTTCCATAACTTTCTGCCTTATGTAAAGGGAGATCAAAGCTGTAGGAGAAGCATAATCTAACGAAAGGCATCTACGCCTAAGTGTCTGAAAAAGGATGACAAGTGTATAGTTATTCCTTCTGTCAGAAATCAGAGAAACAAGAACACAACCTGCACTAATCTACCTCTCTTACACCATCAGGAGTGGACATCTGAAGCAGTGGGACACACATAGATATATTGCTGAACTTGTAGGGGAATAAAAATGCTGGTGTTGTACGATTGAAAGAAAATGGCTACAAATTTTCAATATGTGTACCATTTAAGAATGAATGTGACCAAGTTTTTGATTGAAAACTAATTGAAATACAATCAGAGAGTGATTCATGGAAGGCAAAAAGCTTTTAATTTTTGTCTATATTAAAATGTATTTTGGTTATTAATGTAGATTTATGCCATATCAAAACATTTTTAAGCTTATCTCACAGGTAGCAAGGTCTCTGAAATGTCATTGTCAAAAAGCTGGAACTTGATGTGTGCTACTATATATATATATGAAATTTTGAGGAAGTATCAGTTTTTACTCTTTTACCTATTTCTGGACTTTACGTATAAGTAACATAGGCACTATCATAAGGACTGCTCAGGCCCCTAGACCATACTGCTGGTCTCTAGCAGCAGACAAATATTTGTTAAAGGGGTATATCAGGAGTCCAGATATATCTTGCTGGCTCCAGGGTGCAGTGGTCGTGCCAGAGCTCATTGAAAGAATGCTGAATTTGCAGCTCAGTCTCCTGATGAATTCACTCTCCTTCTGTCACTTGCTTTTCTGTGTCTATATTCTTCAAATATTCTAATAAATGATGGGATGCTTACTGAAATTTTAGAGAATATTTCCAGAAAGTCCTCTTCTCAGCTCATAACCAACCTTGGAAGTGTCTTGTGCTTTTTATTTGTCTAAGCAAATTTCTGAGGCAGAAATGTTAAAACAATGTCCTAGTTTGTTTTAATTTAATACAAACTTAAGGAAAAGTCTGTTCCTGGGAAACATGCAAATGGAAAATAACAGTGTCTGATAAATAGGTTATATTGAAATATTTGCAAAAAATATTTTCTGGGGGCTGGGTACAAGTTATTTTTGGACACATGGAACAAAGACAGGACAATAACTCATGACTCGACTTCCAGATATTCCCTTGGAGTGAAAATTCTTACCAAAATATTTAACTTTTTCAGGCAGAACTAAAGGTGATTGTGGTGAGGTTAAAACAGCAATTTTACTTCTCCTGTCTTCCAGGCTGGTCTCTTTATTCCTTTCTCTTTCATCTCTAATCTCCCATTTCACTAATTAGATGCAACAGCACAGTCAGAATTAAAGAACTATATGGCAGTATGAATGCCTGAAGCCCAGCTGAGAGCTTTGTGTATCACTTCCATCTTGGGAGGAGAACAGCTAGAAAAATCCTGTCTCCAGTATGCACAGTGTCCTAGTTCTGCTCCCTTCATGTAGGGAACACTACAGGCCTGCAGCTTGCCATACAGGCTCTTATTGCTTGCTAGCCTAAAACTCTTTACCAGATTTAATAGCATGCATTGACAGTAATTGTTATGTGCATTCCCACATAAGCCTTTAAAAGGGAAAGTGCAGATTTGTTCTAAGTAAACAATAACAATAATTTTTCAGTCAAGGAAAAAAATTCTAGTGAAGTGTAATAACAAAAGTGGTAAAGTTGCTTCAGGAGAAATAAGTCTTTTTGTAGTCTGTGTACAGTTGAACAGCGTGTGCTGTATCTCCATACAATTATTTAGGATTTTGCCATAACTAAGAAGGCTGCAAAATACCATCTGTCTCCACCATGTGCTATTGTGCCCCACAGCAAGTGGCAGTATGTGACCATATTTATGCATAAATATATATTGGAAAAAATTGACAGATTTGGGATACTAACCATTTGTGGTTTTGCAGACCCTTCCATCTGAAAATATTTCTCTGGCTGCTGTTGACCTCCTCTGGGTCCTCCTGGAGGAAATGAGGGGAACTGATGAGCATGGTGATACCCATGTTCACCTACTATTATCTTGTAATACTCTTTTAAATAGAAAATTTTGAAAAATCATTTTCTTACACACCTACAGAGTCTTATTTTCTTGCTTTTTTAAGTAAAGGGAGGGGGAAGGCATTTCATAACAACATAGGTACCAATTGTGGGATATTTTAAAAATGCTACAGCTGGATTAAGCAGCTGAGTCATTGGCTTGGTATAGAAGAATGCCTGGAAAACTAAGAAACAAATATTTGATGTAAGAAAAATATTTTCCTGTCCCAGTTAAAGTTCACCTAATCCTACATATCCAACACTGTTCTCTCCATCGCTGACCATAACTCGTTTGTGTTATGTAACTCCACCAATCTGATAACCATTTAAAAATTCAGAAGAAAATACCAAACTATGATTCTTTTTCATCTCATTCTTATTCTTCTTTACTATCTCTGTTCCAATGTAATCTCTGAATAACACCTTTTAGCTTGAGATAGTATTTTTCCTTTTTTCCTTTTGAATTTTTCTAGTTCTTCTGTTTCACGCACTTGCTTTGTTCTATGGGATCGTGAAAGAGATAAGCTGTTGCTAAGAAGCTGTTTTGAAAACATCTTTGCTGTTCTGGCCTAACTGCCTAAGAGGCAGTGTGCTAAAGCATCAACTAAAGATCTGCCTTGTGGTTCCTCTGAGATACTTTTTCTCACACCTACTGGCACAAACAGGCATCTGAAGAAGCCATGTGCTGAGACCTGTCCTGCAGAGAAAAAGCAGCCTTTCGAAGTGGCTGCAAATCTATAGACCACTGAATGCTTCCCATTTCCTGTTGGTGTTGCTGCCTTGTGGCCATCTGCCTGGCAGCTCATGTGCTCTGGGCTGCAGACTCTCCTTTGCCTTTGAGGACATGCTCTGGTGATGCTGAAGGCAGTATACCAGTCTGGCATTCAGCCTGACTTCAGGGCTGCCCCCAACAGATAATCCAGGTTGCCTGTAATTTAACTCTCAGATGAAAGGTATTGAGTGACTCCACAGGAGGTTTTATAAAACTCAGGTAAACGTGTGGCTGAAACTCCTTCGTATCTCAGGATCTCCTAGGGGATCTTGATCAGATAGTTCTTTCCATGCTGTGGTGGTTCTTTATGGTGAAGTTTTCTGTTACTCAGATGGCTTCCTTAGGTCTTCAGAAGATGTCTTTCACAGATCTTGCAAACAAGTTTCTGAAGAAGGATGTAGTGGGTAATATCACCAAAGTATTTTGTCCCTCAGCTGGCAATATTTTCATCTAACAATGTTTTTAGGAGGCTTTGGGTGTTGTTTTTTATTGGTTTTGTTGTGTTCTTTTTAGAATAGTAATACGACCTTTTCTTGTAATAAGTAGCTTGGCTACTAAGTAGTTTTTCTCAAACCCTTGAAAATATCATCAGCCTCCTACTTTTCCAGATTTTCTCCAGTACCAAATAGTTTGGGTTTTTCTCCTTTTCCATTCCCTTCTCCTCACTTTTTTCCCATATCAGTGTGGTAAAACGAGCAATAACTAGAAGCTCTCCTCAGATTGAGATGTTAAAAAGTTACAAAAAACCCCCCTCCACAACCAAGTCATAAAACTGAAAGGTATAATCAAAACCAGAATAACTCTGATGTGGACACTTTTTCTCTTGAAGTAGTTTGAATTACTGTCATGTATAATTGTGGCCATTAGAACCAGATCACTGCAGAACCATTGCAGGTTGGATCTAAATTGGCAGTTAAAGACAGTGGTCAGGTAATCAGGTTGCTTGGTCTCTAGGTGAGAGGAAAGAGGCTGAAGCTTTCAAGAAAATACAAATAACCACTGAAGTGATTTGTGATGCTGTGATGCATTTATGTTGAAGTGGGAGGCGGACCCGGAGTAACAATGTAACCTCAATATGAGTATGATCGTTCTCCCTTTATTCAAGTTTTCACAGAGTTTATATAGACAAACAAGCAAAGCACGCGCTAGCAACAGCTATAGGATTGGCTTACAATTTCTGTTCACACAAATAGAGTGCTCACACAATTGGTGTAAGGTTCTTGTCCAAGCGCAGATGGGAATTTTCCCATCTCCCAAGCATAGTTCCGCTTATCTTGCTTACTTCTTACTCCCTTCCTCATATCTTGCCTGTAAAGGACAGTTCACAATCATCTCTGGGCCTTTATCTAAGTCAAAGATTGGGTTGCTCATTGCAAGCAAACCGTGCCCCTTTTCACTCAGCCATTCCTCCACATGGGATCAGATAGGAGATCTTGTCTGTGACCCCGGGAGACCGATTACCTAAATTTGACTGCAGAAAATGTTCAGTTTCTAACAAGACTTATGCATTACAGTCACATTCCAAAGCCCTGATTTAATTGGGTAACTGTTTCTTCTTATTTACTATTGTAAGTTTATTCTGGAACTGCAATGGTATTGTATGTGGCTGTTTTAATGAAGAAAGAAGAAAACTATAATAGAGAAGTATTTTCCCCTGTGAGGTTTCTTCTGCTTTCTGGTCTGTCTTTGGTATTTAATTTAGTCATCCTATATTACTGTCAAAGCTTTTATGAGTCAGCTGGGTAAAATCTTTCATGGTCAAAAAATATAAAGGTATTAGGAAATAACCTCTCTGGTAATCAGTTTCCCAAAGCACATAATAATCTATGTTAACTATCCCCAGCCTTCCCTGCACTTTACTGCACTATACTATGTGCTTTAGCCTATTATAGGTAACTGGTGTTGAACACATAAATTGCAGTGATATCTGTTAGTTTGTACCAAAGTAGTTGCCTGTCATAGCATTTACCCCACCTACCAGTAATTATTTTGGGGTCCTCTTGTGGTGTGGTGTCTGAAGAGTACTTTACACTTTGTTTTGTTCTCTTGATGCTGCTGCAAAACAAATAATGGTATTAATATCTGTTGTATCCAGCATAATGGCAATCCCATTTGATTCAGTTTATTATTCCTATATTGCACTGAAGGATCTATATAAATTCATTTTATCTTCAACTCGATTCCAGCATAGACTTTTTATATGTTGTAAGAAAAGGAAGGTTTACCCATCTTATACAAAGGGATAGGTGAAATTCTTAGATTCCAAAGAAATTTTGATCTAGATGTAATGATTAATGGCTACACATTTGCAGTTCCTTCAAACTAACATGACCTTCAGCCTTGCCTGAACCTGTTCTTGGCATTTTCTTGTTTGTACATTAAATTACTTGGGTCTTGGGGGCAGTTTTAGAGATGTCTTTAATTTTCAATGGAAAATAACATCATTTTACTTCTCCATTTACAAAACATGTTAAAAATGCTTCTATTTTTCATATGTGTATTTAAATTTAACAGATAAATTAAAAAGATAAAAAAGGAAATTATCACAATATAAAAGCTATACCATTACTATCATTACAAAGAGGATGGGTGCCACATCCTATTTTGCAAATTTAGTTTATTTTCCCCATACGCTTTAGTAGATCATTCTGTAGTTAGGGGTTGTATCTCTAATTATAAAAGAGAACTTCAACTCTTATTTAGAAGCTTTTTCCTTTTTTTGACATTTTAAGCCTCTTGGTTCACCTGCAAGAAGAATGACAGGACCAGAGGAAATGTTATGAAGCTGCGGCAAGGGAGATTTAGATTAGATATTAGGAAGAATTACTTTACAGAAAGAGTGGTCAGGCACTGGAACAGCCTGGCCAGGGAGGTGGTAGAGTAACTATTTCTGGAGGTATTTAAGAAACGTGTAGACATGGCTCTTCAGGGCATGCTCTAGTGCTCAAGATTATTGGTTTGTGGTGGGGTGTTGGTGTGGGGTTGTGGGTGTGGGGTTTAGTTGGTGGGTGCTTTTTTTGTG
>JAOXNG010000042.1:23102230-23113923 GCA_028566535.1 Scolopax minor | reverse complement strand
GGGAAATGTTGAAAGTCTTAGTTTGATCTGTCTTTTCTTATGTCGCTTGCTTCAAAAGCTATAAACCCCTACTTATTTGGTGCAGTGGAGCTAAATCAGGAAGGGTATGGTTTCTTTCATCACAGAAACAATGTTGGGATCCACTGTTGCTTGCACTTTGCAGGTTGCAGATCCTGTATTTCACACTGGATAGCAACATTTCGTTGATAAGGAGGTAGCATGGAAGGTGTGTTAGGACATAGGTGGCAGCAAAATAATGTGTGGTCGATTTTTCTGGTGTTACAAATGCCTCTTTATGTTTTCTTTTTTTAAAATAACGCTTCCCAACAGAAGTACACTCCGGTAGTAGTGTTGCTTTGTGCACCTTTCCTTTCTGCATTACTGTCTCCAGGACCCTTTCTGTTTTTTGGGGGTGTTAAAACATGTAAAATATGAACACAAGTATTTACTGAGGAGGATCTAGTGTGATGAAGGTCAGAAAGGGATAATATCAAGCAGAAAAGGTTACGTTACGCTGTACTTGGAGAAATGAACTGATTATGCAATTGGAAGTTGTCGTTATTTGGGAAGAACTTTCATTTGAGATGATCCTGAAAAAGGTAGTTGCATCATAACTTCAGGGGAATATTTACTTTTTTTCCAGGGCCAAGATTACATTCCACAAAATGAAAACTACTTCTCTTTCTTGTTTCAAAGGGTATATATTCCTTAAGTTACTAGGGAATAAATCTTAAAATGTAGTAATAATTACTTAAACCCTCCATTTCAACATGAAATTAGAGCTAACTCATGCATAGTTTAACTTAACCTTTGGAAATGTTTGAAACCAAACAATATAAATGTTTTCTGTACAGAATAAGGCTGTGTATAAGAAAGTCTTTCACAATAGCCATTCCAAATACATCTTATTTTGTACAGTAGAGAATGTTTAGTTACATCAAGATCAACAGAGGGAAGGGGAAAAAAGCTTGATATTTGGATAAGTAGATGTTGGCAATTTAAGTTCTGAGGTTCCTACAGATACAGTGCTTCCAGCACTACAAACCCCAACAGATAGAAAGGAGCTGGGAACCAAGAGCCTTGGTGTTCATGAGCTCAGTCTCCAAAGATTTCAGACTGTTGGGAAGACATAGAAATTGTGTAAACTTTTGAGCATCTGCCCTTGACTGTATTTTAAGGAGAGGCTCTCATTGAGGACACAATCTGAAAAATAAATTAGGACAAGTGGATAAGGTGTGTTACAGAAACTTATACACCACCTTCTGTTTCACTGGAAGCTAATACAACCTGATATATTTTTGCAAGATTTACCAGTATTGGCAGATTAGTGTTTTTACTAAAAACCTGAGAATAAGTGAGGGGTAAACTAGGACGTAGGAGCAAAATTAATATTTTATTTTTTAAGTTTACCTTTTTCTATTCTAAAATATCTTCTATGAAGTGCTCACTGTAGTGTTATTGTAAAGGATTTTTGTGATTATCTTAACAAAATGTTTCTTGAGTAACTTTTTCCAGATTTTGTTTGATATAGTTCTTTTACGCTGATTCTCCATTAGAGATTTAGCTACTATACCACATAAGCAATTACTCTGATATAAATCATGATAATCTCAGAACACGCTTTGAACCTTTTCTGATGCAATGAGTATAATCACGATGTTGAACAAAGGAGGAAACTGAAGGCCAAATATTATACAGGGGAGTTGAATGACCTGGGACCAGGAGAACACTGGCCGTAATCGGTGCAAAGGGAGATTTTTTTGTGTATAATGTGCTGCTGTCTTTCTCAGCTATTGTTGTATTCTCACTGTAGGAGAAATTTGATGATGGGGAGGGAAGGGAAGCAAGGAAATGCATAGTAGGAACCTTCAGAAGAGCAGTGCCTGTGTTCTGTGACTTGTGAATTTTTTTGTCCTGTTCCTGGGTAGCACTAATAGCTGTGTTAGCCCCCCCTCACATAGGGAGAAAGGGGATAGGAGAATGTTGGGGTGTCATATTTTATTTATGCTTCCTTCTCTGCATTCTAGGAGATGTCATAGTACCTTAAGTCTCCAAAGATTATATAACGTTGAGCCAAAATTTGCATACAAAGTTTACATAACTTTGCAGTTGTAGAAAAACAAAGTTCTTCGAGGTTGACTTGTAATATCTTGGCTGGTTTCATGTTTGTTATTAGAAATGAAATCTCAAATCACAGTTCTAAAAATAAATTTAGTAAGAAATTTCTAAGCTGTGTAACATTTTCCTGATGCATCTTATTCTATATAGTAAGTCTATCAAAATTCAGCACTTTGTGATCTGTAGATCTGCAAAGTGGGAAGAAAATTAACTGGAAGCATTATCCTTTATGTTAAGGTTAATGTTTTGTAAAGCAGGGCTTTGTTCCTAACTTAGTGCTTGTTTTTGTGGGAATTGGATCTGAAATGTGTGATAAAACAACTGATACAGCTTTCATTCCCTTCGTCATCTTACACTTGGTTTTCCCATTATTAAATGGAACTAATTGCCACCAGCTTTGTGTGACCCATTAGATGGGTAATACGCTTTGTTCTAAACTTTGGAGTGCACATAGCAAAACTTTGAGAGTGTTTTCAGTCCTTCATCTGCAAGGCACTCCCTCACTTTGGGAGGGTGAGTTCTTCTGTAGTCCTTATAAAAATTGGCTGGTCAAATTGCATAAGAGCTCCAAGGCTCTGTGCTCACACCACTATTTTTTCTTAAAGATGTGTTTGGAGAGTGAACGTGATCACCAAGTTGCTGAAAGGGAGTGGAGATGTCATTGTTGGCTTGTATCCAAATGGTTTCTATGGAAAGTGTAACCCTGAGAATTTGCTGCACTGTTCACTGGGGTAATGTAACTGAAGACACTTGCTTCAGGGGAATTTCAATGTAGTATTTATTTTACAGTAAATAGGGGGGGAAAAAAGTATGTACTTGCTCTTCTGGAGAGGCAAAGTTCTGAAGTATACGTGTACTAAAGTGGCACATCAGCTTGTGTTGAAATCAGTGGATCTTTAGATACTATAGAAGCTGTTATTCTATAGACAGTTGTTAATCTGCAAGTTTGCACACAGAAATTCAGAATATCAACTAGAAATCATGTAGGAAACAAGGCTCTACATGTTTTTTTGACCTGACTCAGAAATATGTTTGCAAAAATGATGGAGAAGATTTGCTAGTGGTGTTTACAAAACTTTGTGGTATGCATTATGATAAAATGAAACTTCTATGTGACCAGATAAACACCTGACTGCTGCTGGAGATAAACAAGTTCTATTAATACTTTGGACTTCAGCTGAACAGTAGAGAAATAAAGAATGCTTTTGATGGAGTTATTTTAAAATAAGTTCTCATCAGCTCCTGGCTGTAACATAAGTTCTCATCACCCTAACATCTTAGGGTTAACTTGATGTTACTTCTGAATTGCTGTGTATAGTATGTCTGGCATGCAGCTGCATATGTGATATTTTTGAATATCAGTGGAAATAAGAAGCAAGGGTAAAATTTGGCTTTGTATACTTAGATGTGCCTGCATTCTGTGTGCGCGTAAGAAAGGTGTGAGCCAGCGGCCCTAGCAATTGCTATTCTCTGCTTAGATAAGAAATGTGGAGCAGCTAAGGACTTGTGGTCCATCTTGTTTTCCTAGTATTTATAGTAAGAATTAAATGAGGTTAGTCCATTCTTCTTCTGTGTTCAAACTGGGCTTCAATGTCGCCACAAATTTGTTGGAATTTTTTTGTTAGTTTTTTCATTCAAAGTGGAGATATGGGGTTGTTTTTACCATAATAAGACTATAAACTCACTTTACAATATGCTAATAATTCACCTTTTTTCCTATAATAATTGAACAAACTGTCTTATATGAATTTGGGCTTGGTGTTTCAAAAGCACCCTAGGTATCAAAATCCTGTCTTTCAAGTTGTGGGAATTCTTCCTGAATGTAACTACGGACCTTTGGAGAACTAGCTCAAATTTCAGTAAAGTTCTTTGTGTTCTTTCTTTCCTTCTCCTTTATAACAAGGGCAAATAGATATTTTTTCAGTTTTTATTAAGGGTATTAACTTTTGGATGGAATAATACTGTTGAAGTGCTTTATTTGCATAAAAAATCATATATGCAGTATTGATTCATGGGTACAAACATTCAATGAATAGCTTGGAAAGCCAATTAAAAATTATAATTTACTTTATTCCTCTTTCTCTAGTTGATGTTTCTCTTTCCTGACAAATTGTGAAGCTGGTTTTTGTCTTCATTTCTTGAAAATAACTTGCCTTCTCCACAGTCTAGAGAACTTTGTAGCCTCTTTCCTTTTTGTGAGTTGTTCACATGAAAAGTCATAGTCTCATGGGGCTTAATTATGCCCTCTCTGTAACTCACGTAAGTGTAATGAGAGAGTGTTTGCATATTCCATGGTTTCTTAAGATTAGAGAGTAAATTTTTTTAGTTTTAAAATTTTAGAAACATCAAAAAGAACAAAAGAGTTAGTTTATTTTTCAAAAAAAATTATCTTTACTTGAGCCAATATTTTAAATCCATTTACAATTTTTATGTTGATCAAATTACTCCCTGGCCAAGTAATGTGGGTTGCTAGAGATGTGTTGGAAAGTATCTTGATTGCATTAGTTTTAGCTGCTCTTTAGTTCAGCAAACATACTGTAATGTGCAGAAGACAACAATGACACTACTGTCCTTGTTTGTTTTTTTTTTGATTAATATTGTTTGGGGCTGGGACAGTGTACTAGAAAGTATTGCTTTGTGTGCCCTAGGCTCATGTTTTTCCTATGTGTCTGGAAAAGGCTGTTTAGCCTACCTAGACCTTTCACTGTCCTCTTGTTCCTGAGATGCTGACAAGCTATTCAGGTTACGTGTTTTATTGCCAAACCCTTTCAGTCAGTGATTCAATCTTTGACTCTATGGAGTCCAGTGAAACTGAGCAATAAAGCTTTTTATGCAGCTTTCATTGTCATTCCTATCTCATTCCAGTGAACTTTTGCATCCTTACTAAAGTAATTAATATCATGAAGCATTTGTCAAGGATATGAAAATTAAGTAGGATCTATGAAAATAGCTTTTGCAAAAGGAAAATTGTGTTATTAAAAGACTAAGAAGGCAGTTGGTCTGCTTGACACCGTGAGCTTAAGGTCCTTACTGTTTGCTTGATGGACAGGGTTGTTTCTCATTATGGTACTCCTATCTGAAGAGAAGATGGATTTAGCAAAGTTTCATCCCCCAGGCATCTGAATGCAGTTGATAACAGGACAAAATAAAGTGAATGAATTTTGTACAGAGTCAAAAACCTCTCCTGCAAAATGTCAGTCCAAGTCTTAGGCATACTTAAGGTGTATGTATTGCTGATTAGAATTTAAATGCATTTGCTCAGTCTTTTATAAAAAATCTACTCTAAAAAGTATTTTCATGCTGTTAGCTCTTTTAAAATTAATTTAGAAGAATCACTCGTAAAAGTGTTTGCCGTTTAAAGTTGACTTCTCGAAGAAAACTGTAATATGATTTGAGCACTCTAGTAATAGTTTTACTGGAAAAAAAATACTGTGTATCAATACTACATATCCTGTGTGATTTCTATGTATGTACTTGCCTTTGAATATAGAAAATTATTGTATATAGAGTTCAGCTGTGCTGTTCATTCCATCTAAAAGTAGATCTGGTATATCTGTAGAGCAATGAACTGATTAGCTTTTGGCAACTGCTTCTGTAAATGAGAATGACGGATTTCCTGACATTAATATTTCATTTGAAATTCTTGCAGCCAAGACACGTAAATAGTTTGAAGTCCAGACAATGTGGGTATGTCTTACACATTTCTTAATGACTTGGTGAAAACCAGCAGCTTTTTAACATCAAGTAATGCCCGCCTTTTTTTTTTTATACAATATTTATGGTTTGTTCTGTAATCGGATGGCTCTTGGGAGTAATAGGCATCAGATTCTGATCCTTTTAATTATGATGGTTAATGCATTTTCCTATTTTTTTACTCATTGAGGTCAATGGGGTAGCTTCTGAATGAAGTTGAAAGTAAAAGGGATCAGACCTGGGCTTTCAGTTGTAAAATAGTAATAGTGTGCATCCTGCAAATCAAGACTAGGGTGTGAGGCAGCACAAACCAATATGCGCTGGGTTTTTCAAGGAGGTTATAAACATGTATTTCTTAATAAGCTGACTTGGCATTAGATTTTGTTTCAAGAATTGGCACTGAAAAGAAAGAGGGCTCTGAGTGCAGGGTGAAGACATTGCTCATGAGAGACCATGATTTGCTGGTCTTCATGCTTCTTTCTTGGTTCTGTGAGATTCCACAGGCAGAATGTTCTTGAAGTTTATTTTCTTTTGCTGCTTATTCTTTGTGAAAGAGGTGATATGGTTTCTATTTTAAATTCTGCACTTTGTGATGAGATGATCCATATTCTGTGAATATTTTTCTGTCATCTGTTCTATGTTACTAGGCCGTTTCTTCAGATGATATATTTATTTTGATCATCGCAAGAAGAGAGTGTATGCAACTTGCATCCCTCAACTGGAGTAGAGACCATGGCAGCTCTCTACACAGGCATTTGGGTGGCTAATAGTCCTGGTTCCAGCCTTCCTGCAATGGTCTCCAGAGCCAGTTCCTCTTGACAGACTGACAAAGCTGGGGCTGAAAGGTGTGTTTGCTGCCTTTGTGAAAGGATTTGAGCAGAATTCTGGCTTGTTCTCCAGATGGTAAAGGGTGAAAGCTTCTCCTGGAGTGTACATTTTTGAAGCCTCTCCATTGCAAGAGCTGTGAATGCTCTCAGTCTTCATTCAACAAAGAAAAGACATCTGTCAACTTTCTTATATAGTGTCACAGCAACCGATGGATAATGAAGCAAGTTATGTGCACTCTGTTTATGAACAGAATTGGGTATGAATGAGTAATAATTAGGGAAATGAACAGAGCGGTCCATACATGAGTGATTTCCCAACTCCTTGTGGTGGTGCATTTAGCACAGTGGCTTTTTCTCCAAACTCACATATCTTTGTGCTTTGCAGTTTTTCATAAGGAGAAGATGGAAATTTCATTATTCTAAGCATTCCCACACCACCTGAAAAATATTTTGTTACGCACTTTTTTCCTTAAACTAAATTGCAATATTAGTGTGCTTTTAAAAAATAATTTAACAATATGGTAAAAATTGCTGGTAACTTCAGGTATACTCGTGCAGTATACATCAAGTTAACATACTCTCCATTTTTTACCTTGCAGTGTCACTAAAACATGCTAGCCTTTGTCTTGCACAGTGGGGTCTCAATTGGTGACTGGGACGTTTAGCTATTACTGAGGTACAAATGCACAGTTTACCATGCAGTGCTTATCCAGTGGTTGGAAATTGCTGTTCAGAGCTTTAAGAATACTTTTATTCTTAGCGTTTTGCTTGTTTTCCTGTCACCTCAGCTTATGGTTAGATTTTTCCTCTAGCAAAAGAAATAAAGGAGCCAGAGAAAGCAGAAATGGAAGTAAAGCTTACAGGATAACTTTTCTTTTTCCAGGCGGGACACTTGGCTCTTGTTATCTCTACTTTCCATTTCTGTAGGTTTTCAGAGTTCAGCGTTTCTAAATGCTAAAATGTGGGTGTTGTTCTTAACAGGTATTAATTAATAGATAATAATTGTTTAAACTTTCACCAACCAACCTCCAACAGCAACCCTGTATTTTAATACAGATACTATTTACACTTGCATTTTATGTATTTATTCATAACAACAAGACTCTCGGCTTGTTGTTTTGATTTTGAATGGAACATAATTTTCTTTCACTTTTTTGGCTAGGGAAATCTAAGGATTTTTTTTTTTGCATTCTTCTCTTTAAAAATTCAATATGAATTCTTGAATTTTAATGAAAATTAAGGCTGTATAAAAATAGAAGTTTTGCAAAAGACTGCATAGGGTGTATAACTACTATTATTGATTTTTCTCACTAATGGAATAATGTTCATCTCTCTTAGCTGGTCTCCTGGGATTCTGCAGGTCACACGGTAACATAATAAAATCAAACACAGACACACTATTTGTTAAACTACACACCATGAATAGAAAATGAGGCGTGAAATGACTCTTTCATCTTTCTTTTATTGTATTTTACTGCTGACTTTGTTCTTGTTTTTTTTTTTTTAATCATGAAATATTAATCTAGAAAAAGCAATAAGTGGCAGAAGATGGAAGTACCATGTTGCTTTATCAGGAGTATCTGACAGATAAAACATTAAAGATAATTTAATTGTTTGCATTGATATGCAAGAATAAGAACCAGGATAAATTTCCATCCTTTTTGTCTCCCTTTGTCCTTTTGTGAAATCAATGTGTAACTTTTCAGGAGAATAAAAGGGGGACTTAAGATGATGTGTGAGCCATTTTTAAAACAATTTCTTAATTTTTTTTATTCATAGACTCATATAGCCATGAGTGTAACAGAAGGGATTCCTACTTATTTGAGAAGAGGTCTTGAAACAAAATTAAGACAAAGCTTTATTTTACTCTTCATAAGAATAAAATTTAGTAAATGTATATTTTTAATAATATAGAAGTTTCCCGTGACTGTTTCTTATTTTCAAAATGTATTATACATTTCATTTGAAAATATTTTTTTTAATGGGATGCTGCGTTTGTGCTATAAGGAGATGCTTTCTCCTGCAAGTTTTCTTTGTCTTTTGGTTTAAGTTGGTGAACAGACTGTTTTTACCATAGATTACAGCTTGTATCAGTGATTGCTCTCTTGTAGCTGCTGAATCAAATAATTTATTTAATCTGTGGGAAAGAAATAAATTTTTGTCTTCAGAAAAATTATTTTGTTAAAGGTTCTAATTACCCATGTTTTTCTGCATTGGATATTTCTGGCTGTGTAGCAAGAAGCTAGGGGATTTTACATCAATATTGACCACAGTAGATGAAAAAACAATTTGTGTGTCAGTGAAGAATATGTGTCAATGTTTACTTTCTTTGCAGTCATTATTCTTGATAAAATGCTGGACAGGTTTTTTTTTTTGTTGTTTTTTTTTTAATTGTTTTTCTTTGCTGGTGTCCATATTCCAACACTATTAATACAAATCCATACATTCACAAGTGCATTTGGGGTTCCTTTCAAATGAATTTGGGCTGGATGTCCTGTAATGCTTTTCTTACCATTGTTCTTTTTTTTTTTTTTTTTTTTTTCCATGGTATTAGGTGGTTCCAGTCTTGTGGGCAGTCTGTGAACACTGTGACCTTGTCATGATAGCATCCTTTGGTGTTGGGCACAACTGGCCATATCTTAGATTGTTTAATACTAGTCTTTCCATAACACACCTTACAGAATATCTTATTTTCTGTTTATTCTTTTAGCTATCTAAATATATTTTCTATGTAAGGGTTCTTCCTTTTCTCCTTTCGCACGTCTCTCTAATGTATGAAACTTTTTTTTGTGCTTGATGTGGAAGTGTAAATTGTTGATCTGGGTTATTGTCAGGGTTCTGTAAGCAGCTCTGTGGAGTTGCATGTGATGTCAGCTGGGGACCTGCTTAAATGTAAGCACTGAACACAGGTATTTCTTCATCCAATCAGGATCTTGACAGGAGGGAGGGAAGTAATAGCCCGTTGATTTCTGCCTTGGCAGTTCTGTCTTCCACATGCTGACATTGCTCATTGCCTGAGTGTTTGTAGTGACACCTGCAGTTTGGTGCAGATATTGATGTTAATGCCACAGATTCTGAGGCATAATTCTGAGGGTGATAAATGGAATAACTCTGTGGTTAGACTTTTCTGCTACACACTGTGCCATGGAGCTACAACTTAGCTTGTAGCCCATTGGGAGGTGAAAACAGAGCTGTTGACTGAATGCAGTGTGAAATGTTCAGTCCATGTTCAAATCTGAATAATGTTTTTAATAAAATTATATGTCTCTGGTAATCAAAATCCATGTGCAATTGTTTAGCTACTTTCCTAATATGAATCATTGTGTTTTGGGTATTCTTTTGCTTAACAAAATGCAGTCAATGAATTGTTTCCTAAAGCATAACAGTTCTTTGAGAAGGGTGTCAACTTCTGTATATTGTGCGGTTAGTCTCAAGAGCAAGTCTTTTGCTAAATTTGTAGTGAAAAGCCTAGAGAAGAGTTGAAGAGTCCTGGTTTCTAAGTCCTGTAATAAACACTCATGAAAAACCCTTTCTCTCTGGGCACGAGGCTGCAGTGATCCCTGCGGATGCACACAACGGTTCAGCACTGGGTTCTTCTCTCACTGTTTGTGCTCTGCTTCTTCAAGGCTCTGTGTCGGTTGTTTGCCAGCAGACACACGAGCTGTGGCCAGGCTAGCATGCTTGGGAGTGGAAACCAAGTTTTGCATTTGGCCTTGAACCACAGTCTGCAAGCACAGTGGATTATTTAAAAAAATTATATATATATGGGTACCTTTTTTAAATAGAAGTGTGTATGTTTTTCTCTTTTGGAAATAAATTTATTTACAGTGTAAGGGACTAAATAGTTATCCTTAAGAAAAAAAAAAGGCTGAGATTTACTGGTTCTAGGCTTTCCTCTAATTGTTGTCAGATCATGTCCTTCAATAATAGCGGAACTCTTTAAAATAGTAGTTTTGAGGCAAAACACTTTGCCAGTACTTCCCTCTAGGTATCTGGCTTCTACTGTATAGCTGACAATATAAACAATCCTTTTATTTCTTATCATAGAATTAAATTTCTGTTAAAAAAACAACTTGTGTGGAAATGTAATTCAGTCTGCTGACAGCATGACCTGCTCCTGCAATTCATTTTCTCTGCTGACTAAAATTGGTTATGACTTAAGGCCCTAAATTGGTGCCATTGGGTTATTTTGGGTTCAGATCTATCTGACAACAAATAACATAGTTGTCCTCCTACTTTGTCCCCTCCTGTCAGCTCCACCAAAGGTGACCTGTGCCAAAGGTGACCTGTGCCAAAGGTGGTTTCTTGCTTTTCAGAGCTGGTTGAACCTGCAGCCTTCATGGTTTTTCTTTGAAAACCTGCCACATGTTTAGGCCTACAAAGCCCACAAGAAACCCTCCAGTGGGATTTGGGCTCTGTCAGTGGCTGAGACCTCAGGGCATATAGAGGTGTCCAGGGCTGGGACAAAAGAGGATGGGCCAACATCTTCCAGCCTTGGTGTCCTGTGCTGTGTCACCGTCGTCCATCCCAATGCTGGAGATGTGCAGCAGAGCTCACCCCAGCTCTTGTGGGTATGCTGACGTTATGAACCCCAAGTCGTCTTCTGGCATTTCCCAGGCAGGCAGAAGAGAAGAAATCTGACTGTGGCGTGTCTCTGCAGAGTTTGTTTGGGTACGGGTGTGCATACACAGAGACGTTCTGGGTTTTCTCCACCTCTTTTCTGACAGAGCTGTGTCCTTTGCTTCCGTCTTGCCTTGTTCTTGCAGACAAGGGCAGCATGTAATCCCTTTCATCTCCCCGTGCAAGCCATGCAGCCCCAGGAGAGCTCTCCATGGAGTTCTCCATGCTTTGTGACACTGTTTCTCCATCTGGAAGTCATTAGCAGCCACAGAGCAGCAATGTTATTCTTGGGAAAGGGAGTGGAGGGGAACAGAGGGGCTTTCCAGTTGTCCTCTTCGACCAAACCCTCTTTTTTTCCTTGCCCCCCTTCCAAGAAAGCAGTAGGCTCTACTGGGCCAATTCCACAGGGCAGATGGACAAAAATGTCCAGGAGAT
>JAOXNG010000042.1:23092119-23102130 GCA_028566535.1 Scolopax minor | reverse complement strand
GTTTTGGGTATTCTTTTGCTTAACAAAATGCAGTCAATGAATTGTTTCCTAAAGCATAACAGTTCTTTGAGAAGCAGAGGCAAGTGCATTTGCATTTTGATGAGTAGAAGCTTTAGTGGTAAGAACAAAGCACAAGATATTAGGTTCCTCTCACCCTAAATTGTTAAAATCTGCTACTGCCTTAGAGAATACCTACTCTTTCACTTAAAAATTGAAATTCGGTGTTAATACTGTTAAGCTTTTAAAGTCTTGGTGAATTTGATGATGTACTTTAAATCCCCAGCTGTTGTTTGCTTCATGTCAAAGTGAAAAAGATTAATCTTCATTTGTATCCTGCCCTGCAATTATTTAGACGTACTGTGTGCCCTATGTTCTATCATCTACTATAGCAAGGGATTACTTGTAGTCCCCATTCAACCAGAGCTTGTGGTTTCTGAAGGGAGTTTAATTTCAGCAAAGAAGTTTGTTGTGGATCAGAACAGAAAGCCTCTGCAGTGGAAACACTCCTCAATTTCATGCCAGTGGTTCAAGTACTGCTGTAAAAATAGTAATAGGATATCAGTGTTCTCTGTATGGAAGGTACTATAGGTAGTAGAAAAGATAAATGGAATTTCTAGTTTCTTGGGGCAGCTGTGTGGCAATGGGAGTGTGGTTTTATAATAGGAAGAAAAAGAAGAATTTGCTCTTTACTGTATGTCGTTCTGTTCTGTAGTTAGCCCAGATGAATTGCACTTTAATTTGAATGGTTTAGGTAGAATTAGCAATGCATGAGCTATCCCAAAGCAGAGGTCTATTGCATGTACATAGTTACTGCACTTTTTTGCATTTTTCCATGGTTGTGTTCATTGGTACTTTTATCCAGAGGTACTTGGAGGCTTTCCTTTTAAATAAATGCTGAGAGCTTTTGTGAGTTCCTTGGATGGGGTGGCGAGGAGAGGTTATGGGAAACACACAAAGACTAACGGTATGGAGGTGTCCTCAACTTCCTCAAGGAACATTCCAGCTTACATTAAAAAAGAGCTGTCTCTAACCCATCCTCTTTGTTGCACAAGTGCGACTGTAGTATAAAGCACAAATGAGCATGGTCTTTAAAATTTTGCATGGGCAGTGCAGAAGTAGGACAGAAACATGAGAGGGTTCAGAGTGTGATGAACACAATGGTGCACTCTAAATTTAGGCAGGTGGGCGAGAAGGATATTGATACTGCTGCCAGTGTTAAGATTTTTCCAGTTGGTCTGCTCATAGCAGTCTGATTTTTGGGGTGTGAGTATGACACAGAGGAACCAGGAAAAGGCCCTTAGGGTCAGTCCTTGCTGTAGGAAGCAAGGCTGACCTAACTGATCTAGCTTTCTGTGCTCTGATTATTATTGTCTGCTTGTTTGTTTGCTTGTCTCTTCCCTCATTCTACAGTCATAAGGTCTGATGTTACTGTGTAACACTGTAAAGACCTGTGGCTGCATCTGGAAAAGTAAATAAAATATTTTCGAAGATGTCACCTGGAATGCTCTGTGTTGTGTTTGATGTGGTGACATCTGGTTGACTTTTTCTTGTAGCATTTCTGTTTTCCTGACACAGTTTTGAAATATATTCTCTCTTAAAAGTTTTGGCCTCCGCAGGATTTTCTGTAAATAATCTAATTGTTTGAAGCACCTTGTGGCTCAGGCCTTCTGGATGTGCTTAGTTCAAGAAACTGTAAATGGTCTCACAGGTTTTCATGGGATTATTCATGCTATTGACTAGGCTATGTGCAACATCTGACACAGCTGGGTCTGTATTTTCCCAAAATACATGTGTCTGGCAGTTGCATTAAACAAACAATTACTCCTATTACTCATTTTCTGCAGCTGTGAACCAATATTGCCAAATAATGTTCATGCAATTATGCTATTGCCTTTAAAAGCAGAATTGAGGAGCTCAAATCCATGAAATTAACAGTAAAGATAAGTAGGAGAGGAATATTTGGTGGAAGTGAGAATATTGATATTTGTGTAAAAGCACTAACTGAATTAGTAAGGAATCAATGTTCCAGAGAATTCAATATTTCTGCTAAGATGATGTGAGTAATTAGAGCTTTAAAATTTTGGTGTGGATTCTGAAAGCAGGAACATGGGTGCATCTGCTGTTGTCCTATGTGGATTCACAACCAAACAAAAACATATGACTGTCTTTTAAACATCTGGAACACTTGAAGTAAAACTCTCACAGCATTGTTACCTGAGATTTCTGTTAGCCCTTTTTTTAATTTACTAATCTAATTTTTTTTTTGTAGTAAATAATTATTTTTTTCTTATTTAAAAAATAATTTCAACCTGTTTTGGGAAGAGTTAAGGAATCAAAACTTAATTCTGGCATTGAAATAGTCTACAAATTTCATATTTGCTACTGAGAAAATATATATGCTTTGACTCATAAGTCATAACTTAAATAGATTTCTACAGAAATACTAAGGACTTTGAGAAGCTCTGCAGGCTTGTAATTTTTCATAATGTTAAACTTCATTTAGCACTATGGGACTTCTTAGAAACTTAAATAATAACTGCAGCTGTATGTGATATTCTTTGTAGACATAAAGAAGTTTAAAGGCTTAAACCGCTATTTCAGGATTTCTCTCCTCTTTCTCCTTTTCTTATTCATGAATTGGCATGAACTTCTCTTCCCTTTCTGGTCAGATAGTTATTTGCAAGGGTGGACATTATTCTTCTCAAAACCTTCCTAAAACAAAGTAGAAGGGCAACCATAAAAGATTTAAAATTTAATCACTACTAAATAAAATGTTCATGAAATTAAATTCTGTTTCTAATCATGTGAAACAATGGAAGCCATCTGTGGTCAACTGTATAGGAAAAAAGCCAGAAAGTACTGAGAAGCAATTAACTTTAAGGACCAAGTGATTTCTTTCAATCTAGATCTAGCTATTCCTGCATTGTCTCTAGTTTGCAAGTAGATTATAATCTGCGGATTAATAATAGTACATGGCATGCCTAAATAACCCTTTGCTTTGACTTCTTTTGACCTCTTGAGCAACGTATGATTTGAAATGACTTTGCTGTGACATGATCAAAAGGAGACTATAATACAAGTAATTAAAAACTCCCCAAGGTAATTGCAATGTTAATGAACAGAGCAAAACTGTTCTCTGAAAACATCAAGGTAGGGATTTTTTCCAGTGAAGATTGTTTGTCTTGTGGTTTTACAGTAATCTAGAGTTTTAGAATTTTTTGTACAAAAAGAAGTATATTGTAACATCATGACTTATTATCAAGGTGGAGAGGGAATGGAAATAGCAGTTCTATTACATATATTTCTATGTTCACTTTAAAAGGTAATTTAGTACCAGTCTACTTCTATAGTATAGTTATGTACCTGTGAGCACACCATCAACACTATTTTGACATTAGTTGATGGTGGTTTTGAAATTAGTTGATGGTTGCAGTCTGGTGGAGGACCTAATTTGAGAACCATTTTTGTTGTCTCATGTTGCTGGTAGTCACCTTTATGTGCTGTGTTCTTGTGGCTGCATATACAACCTCTGAAGCTAAAATGCTGGAAAAGTGGGGAAGAAGTATTCTAGCCAGTTCCGTGTTATGTCTGGTAATTGATATCCATAGCCTCATGACAAATCCTGTCAACCTTTAGTGAGGAGTAGGCTTTAAGACATTTAGGCCTTGTCTTCATGGTTCATAACTGGGAAAATTGATGGAAAATCAACTGAAATTGTAATGTTAAAGCACATCAATATGAAAACTGGATCACAGGTCTGTTCTGATGGATTGTGTCTGGGAGTTACTAATTAAAGTCTTGTTTTAGGCTTCCATATCACAGTAGATGTTCTGCCTACTATGTAGGTGCCATGGTGCATCATATCTAAGGTACCACAGGTGGTTCGTTTGCCTGGTGTAGGGTCCAGTGGTCTGGTATGTGGTAGAGAAGATTATACTGGGCTGGGGAGAGGATATGGTTTTCAGGAGCCTGGCTAGGTATCCTTAATCTTCCTGTCAAAGTTACACTAACACCCCCCCCTTATTGAAAGACCAAATGATGTCTTTGGTGTGCAGTGATTTCTGTTGCATGAGTTAGCGGACAAATAAGTTTTTTCCTCCACTGAGAGACACGTAGCTCAGTAATTGGGATCTCCTGCCATCCCTGCAGGAGGCGCTAGATATGCGAATGGGTAGCGTAAGCAGCCCAAACCATTGCTGGCTTCTTAACCAGAACAAGGAGTAGTATCAGAGTGGGTAATTCAGTCTGCAAATGGAGTGGTGGAGAAACTCAAACCTTAATCTCTGCCCAAGGCTTCCACAAATGCTAGTGTTCTTTCTGACCCTGTTTGGGCACTCATTTGGAAATAGTGATTGTATTTGCTGCTCTCCAGGGGATTAAGCTACAATGTACAGATGTTGCTTTGTTTCTGCGTGAGTGTTCACAAGAAGTGCCCTTTCACTTCACCTCAAGCTTTTAGTTAATTTGGTTGAATTCTATACAAAACAAGGCCCTAGATGCTATGGAAAATACGTACCCTAAATCTTCCATATATGGTTATACATGGAGATTTGCTTTTGTGTTGGAGATAACACTGACATTGGAGAAGACTGGTGTGTAATGAATGTGCTCTGACATCCTGTTCATAAGCAAGTATGGTATACTTGCCTACATTCTTTGTGCAGGATGGTAGCCTAAGCTGGGGAGATGAATCTTCTGCTTTGAACACAACTCATTCCTGCTTTCTCATGGATCTTACATGTATGTATGGTCATATGTGATCAATATGCAGCTGTGCATATGAAAAGTATTTAGATACTTTTAGAGAAAGGGTATTTTTCTTGCTGAAACATTATTTGTTATTATTGTAGTGTATCTTGAATAAATAAATTGAAATAGGTGTAGAAAGCTTTTTAACCAATCCATCAGTGGAAATACCTAATTTTTTGAGAGTTAGGAATAAGCTCTTGCAGTGAAAATAGCTGTCATAGAAAAACAGGTAACTATAGTTCTCAGTTTCCAGATGTTTCAGCATGTAAAATCTATTACTTACATTAGATTTAGCAGGGGAAAGTATTCCTCTCTAAATAATGTCACAGAATCAAATGGGTGGTTTTGTCAGTGGTTAACTTTCATCCTCCATGACAAAACAGTGTCCTGGAAAGAGGTCAATGACAATAAAATTCCTTCTTTCAGAGGATAGAGTTGAATGTATAAAATCAGAAGTTGTGTTGTGTAGCATCTCAGGCTGATCATTGTGGAGTGGTGTCTGTACCCTACTTTGGAGCTTTGTAAAGGTTGGAGAATTCTGAATAGGTTGAAGATATCTCTCCTGATACAACTGCAGAGTCCACAACTTTCTATAGAGTCACAGCTGGTTGGTATTTTTAGTACTGACCATCAGCATCTGTCTCTGTCATGAATGAAGGCTTGACCATAATTTGTTTTGTAAACATGTTTTCAATGTTCATTCATTAAACATTTTTAGCCAAGTTGGTTATAACATTTGATGTAGTTGGATAGAGCAGTATACTGATGTCAGCTGGATTTCAATAAATGTAGGTTTATTTTAGTTACGTCACATAACCTAATTGTAAAAGTTTGAATCTTGGTGTTTGAGCCTGAAGTGCAGGTATGGCAGTGCAGTGGTGCATGTATTGATAATCCAAACTTTTAACTGGTCTCCGGTCCTCCTCCGATAAGCTGAAAATTTGGTGGGTGCTACAATAGTTACTCCATTTGCCCACAAAATCCCCAATTTCTGGAATGAGCAAGTTTTCCCAGCTGAAAAGTTCAGTTTTGTATTCTTTTTGCCTTTATGTGACTGGCTGTTACTGCAGATCCTGATTCTGCATGTTTATTGGCTTCTCTACTGAGCTTTCTTTTCAGCCTAAACTGCATATAGCATGTACTCATAGGCAGCATATTTTGTAGCAGGAACTCATTTTAGAAACTTTAGCTGTCTAGAAATTGTCTCTAAGCTATTTCTTTAATCAATATTTATACAGGGAAGAAGGGTCATCTAGAGAAAAAGGAACAAATTGTCCTTTTTGACAGCTAAAATAAGTGGACCTGGATCATGGTTTAGGTTTAGATTATGAAATAGTGAGTTTGAAAAATTCTCAATTTGCCCAGTATGCTACTGCTGCAGAAAGACTGAGTAGGTTTTTGGCAATTAATTATTCAGGTTGATTTTCTAAAAGAGGGAAGGAGAACTTAGTTCACATGCACTACTTGTTTATAATTTATATTCAAGGGAACACAAATTGAAGTGCTGTAGGTAAAAGATTGTGTGAGAAAATCCATGGATTAGAAAGGGGAAATATTTTCATATAGTGTTGATAAATATCTGTAGACAAAAAATAGTTCAGTCTTGGTTATGTGGCATAAGAAGGTAACTTGATATAGTGTGTTTATGTACCACCAGAAATTATCTGTGGGAAGGGAAGCAAATGCCAAATTTGCTAAACTGCTGCTGTTTACTATTTGTGCTATGTCTGATATATGCTGTCAGTTGTGAAATTAACTGTTTCCTGTTCTTTACTGAGTGGAAATTAGGTTTTTTGACCTTGATTTACAGTACAAGAGCAGCAAGGGTGACCTGACTGACGAGGCATGGTTTTGACCTTTAGAGCCACCTGAAGAAATCTGTAACTGCAATTTTGGTACCTGAGCTGAATAAATGTAATTTGACATATGGGAGACTGAAGTGTTCCCTGCAAAGAAAAGGGCAAAAAGAACCTATTCAGATACTGGAGCGTGTGTCGTATATGATGACAGCGCCAGAAGAGCTTGTGAGCCAAAATTGCTGTTCTGACCTCTCAGTATCGTATAGCCTATTTACGAACCCATATCCTTTGTTTTACTTTTGTGTTCTATCAACTGTGTTAACTGTTAATGACAACGTAGTTTGACAAACCTTATAATTACTCAGCATCACAGGGACTAAAATAAGCCTTTAGACTGGTTGTGGGTTTTGTGCCAAAATTCAGTTGTTAAAACAGAGTCACAGTCCTCTTGCTGAAAAGATGGTAGCAGAAATTATTTTTGTATCTTAAAAAATTTTGAAACTTATTCTTTTAAATTAGTTCTTGTGATTTAATGTTCTTAAAAATTTGAATATATTTGAATTTCAGTGGGCTGAAGAGAGAATAAATCAGTGTGAATCACTGTTAATTAGGAATATCTGTCTGACCTATTTCCTGTCATACCACTGTAAGTCATGAAGGGGCTGTAACCAGATGATGGCAGACAGATGATGAGTGCTACTCTGCAAGCTTTTATTTCAGAGCAGATAATCTTTGGGAAGATGGCCCAGGTGTCCTACAGCTTTCTTCTCTGGTTTTGTGGTTCCTTAAGGAAAGATCTTCAATGCTGTCTTCTTATGGGAGAGGAAATGAGCTTTGTAGAGCATTGCTTGATTAGTCCTTGGAGTTACTATGTCACTGTTAAAACCTCATGCCAGGACAAAACTTTTAGTTCTACTACTCATTACTGCATTATTGATAGTTATCGCATAACAACTGTTTTATCTGGTATCTCCTGTTGTTTTTACTGGGTGATGGAATAGGGAAAACTCCAGCTTTCTTGACTCAAGGAAATAAGCAGAGCTGCTTAGTGTCTTAATGTTACCAGGGTAAGTGTTATAAAATTGAACTCAGTCTTAAATGTGTTTTTTATGATCATCATTAAGATGGGAATGATATTAGCAGGACTGACTCTCTAGATCATTCTCTGCAAGATGGTAATTTACCAAGGGTTTTGTTGTTAAATTGTGCACCGTCTGCTCCTTAGTTTCATGAATGGTTGCCTAGCCAAGATAGGGAAGCTGTTCTTAATCTTTTTACTCAGTGTGTTTTTAAGAAGAATCTTTCTTTCTGTTAGAGTTCAGAACTACAACAACTGTGTTGTGGGAGTTATATTTTAACAAAGAGCTTAGAAATCCCCAAAAGCTTAGAAATAGCAATTTAACACTTTTGTACATATTGTTCTTCTGAAACAAGTTGATGCAAGAACATGACCCGTTCAATAGCCTGAAAAGGAACAGATTCCAAAGAACTGAACAGTATGAAGCAGCACTGGCACTAATGACTGCTCTTATAAATTTGCACAAGGTGCTTCACTTGTAAATATGCCTACATGTTTGGATTTTAGTTACAGGTGCTTAGAAACTCAGACTTCAATCTGAATTGATCTGAAAAACCTGGTTTAATTTCTGGAAATTTTAATTTACTGAGTATTGTCTCATAGCAAAATTGCTGCCAGATACATAACTTGTAGGTGTAATAACAGAAACTAAGATATTAATAGAATGTGACAGGGTGTCCCTAAATCTGCTTAGATAAGTAGAGTTCCCACTTTTGCCCTGTTCTAGTATTCAAAATGGGGTATTATAATTATATAAGCCAGCCCCTGTGCAGAGCATTCCACTTACATTGCTGAGTTAGAATTGGATGTTTCTGGCAAACAAACACTGGAATTTGTTTTTATTGTCATAGCATATGAGGTGATGCCACCAGCTGAAGTCATGAAATTAGTGTCCTCAAGGCTACTTTCACTTTCAAAATGATAATAGGCTATGAGGACCTTTTATCAAGAGAACAAAAGTCTTTCATGACATACTATGACTGTGGAATGGCTACTGTAGTCTGTGAAGTCTGTAAAAGTTGCCAAGTTAGATCTTTGTGTGAATTCAATTATTGGTAAAACCTGTTATTATTCCTATATTTACCATCTTTTGAAATGTTTACTAAGTTTGTTTTTTTTAATAGTTATTTTTTTGCTGTTCTGGAAAGATATAGTGTTAACATCCTATTACTTTAGCTTTCTTTTTTGCCAAGGGAACACTAGACATAAATGAAATATCAATTTTCAATTCATATATGAATTGAAATATCAATATGACTTGCAATTACATTCTCTTTCCATATCTAATGAGACCTAAATGGTTAGTGAGGTTAAAGAGATTAAATAAAAGGAACACAGTTTGAAAGAGTGAACTAATGGTGTTCTTGCATTTGCCAAATCAATTTTAATTACAATCATAAAGGTACCTGTTTCTTCTGAAATACAGCTTTGAATCTTCTTTAGATTAATGGAAGGGAGATTAAATTTGGGTGGGGTTTTTTTTTTGGTGCTGTTCAGTCAAGTTATACCTTCCTCAACAGCAATGGACCTCAAACAGGTTAGGTGAGCTGATAGAAATAAAGCAGCTTTTTTTTCTGTTACTGTCTTGAATATAATCTACATTTTTTTTTTGTTCGTATCACTTTAGATTGTAATCAAGTAGACTACTGTCAGATGACTAAAACTGTAAACAAAATGAGCATTTATTTTAACAGTCAACAAGATGAAAAAGGAGTCTGAGTGGGACACGTAGAACAACTAAGATAGGAAGTTGGCAAGGCTTTAATAGGCAAACGTTTGTGTGTGATACAGTCTGATTGCATAATTAGCAGGTTTTTATTATTACACCAACTGCTGCAATCCAATTATGGTGCAGGAGTCAGACTTGTGCTAAGTTCTCAAACCATCTAGGAAAGCAAAGGAAGCAGCTCATTCAGGCTGCTGCAGAAATGAACACAGAGATGGATTCCTTCTGGGAAGCCCTGAGTATGAGCTCTAGGTGTGCTGTGGGCATCTGAATGCTGCTGTAGGGAGTTATCTTCAAGGGAGCAGCACAGTAGGTGGGAGTGTTGATCCATTGAGGATAAAAAGTCTTTGCAGAAGGGATCTGGACAGGCTGGCTGGATGGGCCGAGGCCTAGGGTTCCACAGGGTTAGGTGCTGGGTCCTTCACTTGGGTTACAACAACCCTATGCAGTGCTACAGCTTGGGGAGGAGTGGCTGGAGAGCTGCTTGAGAGAAAAGGGTCTGGCGTATGTTGGTCCACAGCTGGCTGAATAGGAGACAGCAGTATGCCCAGGTGGCCAAGAAGGCCAACAATATCCTGCCTTGTAGCAGAAACAGTGTGGTCAACAGGACTGGGGAAGTGATCGTCCCCCTGCACTCGGCACTGGTGAGGCCTCGCCTC
>JAOXNG010000042.1:23054957-23065099 GCA_028566535.1 Scolopax minor | reverse complement strand
GGAAAGTTTCCTTAACGACAACAGAACAGACAACAGATTGGGTTGTGGGTTTTTTTGGAGGAAGTAGTCTGGAGAAGGTGGAAAAGTTGGATAGCACAGTATTTTCCTGACCCTGGCAAGGGGGTTGGAACAACATGATCTTTAAGGTCCCTTCCAACCCAAACCATTCTATGATTACATATTCAGTCCCCTTGTTTTACCAAGCCAACAGGATAAATAATGCGTGTTTCAGGGCTCTAGTTGAGGAAAAAAGATAATCCTTCATTAGTGTTACATTTCATGAGAACTCGGTTAGCTGACAAAAGCAAAGAATACTTGAACAGTTTACATATTGAGGGGAAAACCAAGGAATTTTAGGTAGCAATCTGTGTAACTGGTTATCATCTCCAAGAGGTGATATGTTTCTGAATTACTTCTGAGTGAAACCTCAGTATGGTATACATATATGTCTGGGTTGCTTAATGTTCCTACAATCCTTAGTAATTGTTTACATCTTAGTTCAGATGTAAATTTACTGATCATCTTGGCCACTCTGCCTCAAACCCAGGGAATGTTCCCTTATGCAGGGACTGGTACGGTATCTGTGATAAGTTTTCCCTTTGCCAGTTTCAATCTTTTATTTGGTTTTATTACTCACAAGAGATGGTATTTGAGCTCTGGGAAAATTTGTACCAGCAGCCACAGCCTTGCTTGATAGGTGCATTTATATGTAACTGCAGTATAAACCTATGGTAAATTAGTCACTAAAGACAATTAAAACTATAAAATTGGCTCATACAGTGACTGTCCAGTTGAAAAGACAGATTAATTTCCTGTGTGATCCTGATTCAGAGTGAGCATAAGATACAGTGACAAGATGACACACATCTACTGTGTGATGTAAAACACTCTTCTCTGAAAAAAAGCTTTCTTCCTGAGCTTATGTTACTGAAAACATATGAAATTGGCAAATAAGGGAAATCATTAGTGCTAAATTGTTCACTTTGGGGATTACTATATATCTTGGGGGCTTTTTGGTACTGTGAAATCATATCTGCTGAATGGAGTTGATGATTTATTCGAAGTAACTACCGGGGAGTAAAATCCTTAGCATTTGTTTACATCTTAGTTCAGATGTAAATTTATTGAGCATGTTGGCCACTCTGCCTCAAACCCAGGCCTTCTTGAAATATGCTGCTTAGATTTTCCTTTCATTTAGAAGATTCCTGTTGTGTGTATTTTTGTGTGTTGCCCTCAGGTAGATAGGTAAAATAACCATTAATCCTCTTCTATCTGTGTTAAGGTGCCACTTAACAAGATAAAGTAGAAATTACAAGAGCACTTTTCTGGCTGCCAAAATCCCAGGCTCAGGTGAGCCTGATTAATGCTCAACTGTGTTTACTTAAGTAGAGAGACTCTCAGATGAGAGAGTAGTCTGCTATTTCCCAAGTGGGATATTCCCTGGAATATTGCTTGCTTCATCATAGGCTTTCCTGAAAGTAGTAGATGGCTTTTTTTTTTTGTTTTGTTCTTACAGTATTTACCTGATATGGTTGTGGACCACATTTTCCTGACATTTGGGATTTTGTCCTAGTACTACTTAGTTTTCTTCTTTCTGTAACACATGTTGTTATTGAAATGTATTGGTAAATTAAAGCTCAGCTATAAGAGGAGGGGAGAAGCTACTGACAGCTCAGAAACTGTGAAATGAGCTGAACTTGGATACACTGCAGTGGCTTCCATATATTTTGTTGAATTCAAACATTGCCAATTAAACCAATGTAATCCAACAGAATTAAACAAGCATTAACCCTCTGAAAACTCAGCTTCCCATTTACACTGACAGGAGGTAAAGGCTTATGAAAGTACTGCTGTGCTGTCTTGGACAAACACAGAGTGTAGTTAGTAAGAGGGGCATTGAAGTGCCTGGTCAAATGGAGTTACCACTTTCTAGGGAGTCCTCAGCAGTCTGTAGGGTTCTGCTCTACTCCCCCACCTCCACTGTGGTGGTGTTGGTGAAGAAAAACTTGACTTCTATAGGAAAAGTATTTGTTAACTAGTTTTGAATCCAAGGTAAATTCTTTGGTACATTCATTTTACCAAGTACCTCAAATGGTGATAGAAATTCAGTTGTGCTCTAAGTTACAGGGGCCTGTTTTCATAATGTACAACACTAGTACACCCCCCCCCCCCCCTTAATTCTCCCCTGAACACAGAGTGATTCGCGCTAGATTAAGATCTATGAAAATATGGAATCTATTTTAGCAACCAATCTGTGCATCTGGTAGCAGTGTCATGATAGTATATGCTCTCATAGACTTGCAGAGGAAGCAGAACTACTGGGAGTCTGCAGTTCTTATCAGTGGACAGAAAGTTTATTTGGTGTCTAAGGAAACGAATACATAATTTTTGATTATGCTTAAGTGTTACTCTGTTTTCTTATGGACAACAAAATAAATGGCTTATTCACACATGGCTAAACCTTTTTTCCATTGATGTTCATATATACAGAAAACAAATTATATTTCTAACCTAGATGCTGTATTGATGGATTCTATTTGATAAGTTCAAGTTGAATATCTTCCATATTTTTGACATGAGAATACACTGTTGTAAAATACTGGTAGTATGAAATAGTGCAATGAATTGTTTTCACTAGTCACATACTGGAACACAGATTTATAGGGAAGAGTTTTGTTGGACAGGAGTGCTGAACACATCATAACCAGTATTTTTTCAGGGCACAAATTATATGTTGCTGGCTAAAAGTAACAGCATATGGAAAAGGGTGATAAATATATTTTTTGGCCATTTATATATTTGCCAATGCATTAAGTGAGGTAAATTGATCTTAATTGCAGCATCTTTTTATAACAATAATATCATTATTACAGAAATTAAATGTTAACATCTTTTGAAAGTGTAGATATGCAATTTGAAGATATTTTTGTAGATATGTCCAGTGTTAAATTTAGTTCATTGCTTTTTAGGCTGCAATCCTTGGTCACCGTTCACTTAAAAAGAAAAAGCACCCAGGTTGTACTGTGATTCAGACTTTATTTTGTTCTCTGTATCTTCCCTATCCCCACATACTTCTTGAGATCTCTGAATTTCTTTATTTCACTGTACTCTAGGGCTTTGTACTGAGTGCATTTTTACTTACTCAATTTTATTTTTCTTGCAGTAGAAAGGGAATAATACCTATTGTGCCCAGCACAGTAGGCTAGTTGGAAGGTCAGGAAACCTTCAAGACTGTGAAAAGAGAGAGTATTTTATGCTTGAGTTTTAAACTAAGGTCTGTCAAACAGGTTATGATGTTTAAAGGTGATATGTTTGCAATTGGGGTTAAGTTAATCTCTGATTAAAAAAAAAAAAAAGAAAAAGGAAATATGAAGGTTTTGGATTTTTTTTTTTTTTAAAGGGGGGTGGGGAGAGGAGTGCTTTGTAGAAGTCAGTGCTTTTTGCTGTTTACTGAAAACTTTATTGCGGCTCATATGTATGTCTTTTGTACCTCATCTAGAAGCAGGCACTTCTCTCAAATTGATTTTTGAATGATGGATAGATCATTAGAATTCTGTGGGGTTGTATATCAGATGATTGCTACCTATTCTGTGTTAGCATGTTGTGTTGCTTTCAATTCAGTTAGACATAGGAAAATAATAGATGTTGCCCTTTTAATGCAAAAGATCACAGAAAACTGCTTGTTTGGATGGAGAGCCTGTCTGAATAGAAGCAAATAATATCGACCACTAAGAAACCCTTGTTGAGAGGGTTATTAATCCTCAAGAGTATTAACACAAGTAGGATCTTGGGTGTCAGTTCATTGTGGATGCTGTTGGTCTCAGTGGCTTGTAGTGGTGCTGTTACTGGTGATGGCTTTCTGTGAGCTGCCTGCTGAAAGCACTCATTGAGCCAAGAGGAGTTAGTATGTAAGGAAAGGTCTAAAAATGGGGAATATAAAGGATTTGAGAGCAGTGTTCAGTATGAAGTTGAGTTTGAGATTCTAGTTAGAATGCAAACCAAATCCCTTCAGAATATGATGAATTACTTCAACAAAATACACCACTATTAAACTATCGTTAGGAAGTGATATATACGAACTCTGTAAATTGGATAATAAATCTTTCATGTTACCTTTTTGAAATACCTTGTTGATTTGTGTGGTTTACTGCAAGACCTCCATTCCGTATCCACCCAAGATGTTGAAACAGGACCCTGGTGTTAGTCTGTAATTCCAATATTCAGGACATTGAATGGCCTCTTGGGAGCTGTGACGGGTAGTGGTGAACAAAACTGTTGCAAAGGTTTAAGAATAATGAATATCAATACTGCAAGAAGTTACACGGCAATGAAATGAGTTTTGAAAGTCTGAAGTGCATTGCTAGGAATAAGCTGGAAGGTTTAAATTTAGAAATGCAACTGCATAAGTTGGTACACAATGGTCTTTGAGGATGTCTATAACTTTACAGGCATACATACATTGCCTTAGGGTTTGTCAGATCAGAATCAGATAGAAATAATAACTAATGCTGGTTTATTTTGTTCCGAAGGATGTGATGAAAAGATAGCTTTGTCACTCACAATCTCTGGATCACAGACACGAGGAAATAGATGTGATAACTAACTTCAGGCAAGGTGTGAGATGTGTGGAGACTTGTATAGCTTATATTTGCTTAAGTCTGTTTGCTCTGCAAATTTGAGGGACAGGTGTTTGTGCAACACTTCAATAGGGTCTAGTAAGTATTTAGTAACTATGTACTATATTTCTTTGAATAAATGGAGTGCACATTTCTAATTTCTCTAGTGTATTTGTGAGTGTTGGGAGAAGCACCAAAGCTGTCATGATTAACCTTGAAAGAAAGGAAACATCTAAGAACTCATCCTAGAACTCATAGACCGTGGATATTTATGTAGTAACATGCATGATTTTAAATGAATGAGATTTTAAAAATCTGTTTAAAATAGCGGAGTTTATCAGAAAATAAAATTTTTGCAATCAGCCAGAATAAACCTGTTTATAGTATGCATGTGTGTGCTGATGTAGGACTTTATTTTCAGAGGTTATACCGATGAGATTTTTTTTTTTTTTTTTTTCCATGTAAGAACATGCAAGCCTTTTCCTAACATAAGCACCCTGTGGTGAGACATACAGATCTTCAAAAAATACTCTTTGGCTCCTGGTACTAATTATACACCCTGCCCTGGAGCGTTCCTGCACCACAACTCTGTCAAACTAGGCAATGCCACTGGAATTGTTAACTACACCCTGGTGGTTGTCCAGGAGTGGGATTGCAGAGCTCCAGGGAGACAGCTATTGCTCAGGTCTGAATAAAACTTTTCTTTTTTTTTTTTTTTTTCTGATAATCCCATGCACTCTCATTCAATTATGCTTTAAATTGGAATTTGTCTGGGTAACCTGTGATAAAGTTGCTCTAAGTGCTCATTAGGGGAATTGTTGATAATACAATGTAAGACTCTCTGCTGTAGCAGTTCCAACTGTTCTTTTCAGCTCATGAATTTCTGAAATGTCTTAATCTAATATTTTCAAGCTATTTTTCCAGATTTGAATATCCTAAATTTAGCAAAACAGTTATTGATGTCTTCAATACTGTACTTAGCCTTGTAGTCCAGCTTTCAGAAGTTGTTACATTATATAATCTTTTATATTACTCAGCACCTCAGGTGGTATGATTTGTATGAAGGTTCATTTAGAGGACACCATTTTTGGATGCAGAAGATCTGTGGGTGTTGGTTTCTGTGGTATTAGAAGGGAGAAAAAAGAAGAATTTAAATAATCTTTGTGGCTTCTAGAGAGTTCAGTTTATTTTAAACTCATTTCAGTGCAAGGTGTAATATTGTCATGTAACACTTGACTACATAAAAATATTTCTTACTAGCTCACTGAATGTTTAAGAACTCCTTACAAATGGGCACAGACTCAAGGGAAGAATGAAGAATGCATGTCCCAGATACTGTACTGCATGGTAGTGGTAGTACTTCATACAATGTGTAGACTGAAATTTTTGGAACAGATGTGGAACCTGTGAGGGAAAGCTGAATGTGAGTCTTGCATCTTGTCTATCCTAAATGCAGCCTGAGTAAAACTGACCTCTAGTTTTGTAAATTTAGTACTTGTTACTGTACTTTATTGTGAGTTCCTTTAGCATATCTCGGGAGATGTATTTGACTTTTCTGATATTCTGCTATTACACTTCTTTTGTGCAGCTATTTAGAAAATTCATCTTGTAACATGTGAGTAGCTCCAAGTACTTCAAACTATTTTTCTAGTGAATTTGCTGGTTTTCAGAAGTGTTTTTGACCAGCTTGAGCCATAATGGCACATTTCTGAATCAGAACTTTAGAAAACTGATATCTTTTGTGTTGTGGTTACCTTGTCTTTCTTGTTACAATTAATGCTTAAGAGATGTATTGACATCTCTGTTGAGGGATCAATGTAATTCAGACTAGAATGACTGGCACATCCTGGTACCAGACTGTCCTGAAAGCAAGGGAGAACTTTGTTGTAGTATCTAGCATACCTCAATTATATTTATTTTTCTTGTCAATAAAATCTGGTGATATTTCCATTATGTGATTTTTAGATGTAACAAAGATCAAAAAATATAAGGAGAACTATGAGAATGGTTTCGCTTATTTTGATGTCATGGGCAATTTTTCTTTCTCTTTATCCTTTGGAACTTTGGAACTTTGTTTATCTTCTGCCCCTTATCCACATCATAAATCTTAACAATAAAACCATTGAGGCTGTTCAACCCTATAGCATGTTAAGACTCATTTGTAGTTATTTTCTGTCAATCCCATTTAAAAATGCAGTGAACAGAGAAGAGTACCAAACAAAGCAGTTTGTTCATGAGCACAGTTCTTCACCGTATATGCTTGCTGTAAATTATGTCACATCATAAAAATAGGTGATGCTGGGAGTTTTTTCAGAAAACTCACTGAAGCTTGTTGGACTGTTCAGCTATAGAGGAAAGCACATCTTGACACATTTTCACTGTCAATTACAATCATTTGTTTGTTATGCTAATGGGTTTTGGTTACACTAGTTACGCTGTTAACACTAACGGGTTCCACTGTATTAGAGGAAAATGTAGTCAGATGAGCTTTCGAAGGTGAATTTGGATTTGTATAATACTAAAGATTTGATAGCGGGAGCCACAGTGAAGGTTCTTGTCGGTATCTTTTGCGTACAGTTAAGTATATTGATATATAAGATGCATAGGAAATGAATTGAGATGTACATTTTCTGTTTCCTTGCTCTTGATTGCAAGTTAGATTTTCTGTTTTCCCAGCATCTTCTAAAATATTTTATTGGTCTTTTACTTTGCTTATACCCAGAGGAAATGTGAAACTACTTACCTCAATTTTATTTTTGTTTGTAACTTCTCATAGTGTGTCTAGCTGATACAAATTTCTTTGTCCTTTTGACTGTATGGTCTGCTGCTTCAACATTCTCTGCAGCTGCTAGTCTTGCTGTTGAGCCAGCGATAAGTTAAATTGATGAACTAGCTAGATTGCTTTATTTCATATCTCTGACATATCCAGGCCAAGTTGCCTTGTGGAACAGGCTGTTTTCAAGTCTTTCCTCATCCAGTGTGAGAACTGAGGTGTCAAAAATGATCATGAAGGGACATTCCTTTTTTTATCTGCAGAATCCAATAGATCACACAGAGCTTACTTTTCAGCTGACAAAATGGTTGATTCCATCTTCTCAGGAAGATGGAAGAGAAAGGTAAAAAGGAAAGAGAAGGGTAAAATTACATAGTGTGTATGATTCTTAGCACTATTATAGATGGCTATTAAAAATGTTGAAAAATATGAAGAGCTAAATCCATTTTTAGAATTGTTTGAGGAATTAATTGCTGATAAATTAAACTATTGGAAGAAACAATACCTGGAATTTTAAGGTATAGAAACTCTTAATCAGGAATTAACTCCTTTTCCTATTCTCAAAATTGGTGAGGTTAATATCCCAAATGATATCAGCTGAAAAAGGAGGAAAAGCCCTCATCTTAAAACCCCAAAGAAAGGTTTTAGCAATATGTGAGAAGATGGTGATGACTTGATGACTTTTCAGACAGTTTAACTCACACTTTTTATTCCTTATCTTTGCAAATATTCTACAGAAGAGAAATAATGACCAGTTGTGCTTTTTTTTTCACCAGATTAGCCATTCTTGTTGTCTTCTTGTTCAGGAAAGAAATCCCAGTACTTCATTATGCTTCTTCCTTAAATTTATCTAGGATGCCATCTATTTCTAAGAAGATATCCCCTATGATCTGGTTTTAACTTGCTGCTTGCTCAGTCTCTGGGAGGTGTTACATAGTCAAGGAAGACATAATATCTTCAATATTTGTTGCTATATAAAATTCTTCTGCTGTCACTTTAGCCATCTGTACTGTAAATGAACTGTGTAGTTAATAAATAAAATCCTCTCCAAAATGATTCTCCCTGTTTCTAATTGTTTTTCTTACATACAGTCTTGTTTTTATGGATGGGGTGTTATCATTTTCATAGGCCCTTTTCTTTGCCTCGTCATTTTCACTTTTCCCCCATAGATGCAACAATCTTGATCTAGCTCTGGCTTTAAGATTTGTTTGTTTTCATGCTTCTGAGAAATTCAATACATCCTTCTTATGACTTCCTGCTACCATTGTTATCTTATTCTTTTGTACAACTTGTTTTGTTTTTACTAAGCTTATTCCATTCTAGATGATAGTTATACTAATCCAGCCATGGTGGTTCTGCACTGATACAAGTTCATACCATTAGTAAAGCACCACTTTGGGTTCTGTATCCTTATCCTAGGGCACATATATCACAGTGCTTTGCTTAACAAGGAGACAACAACTACTGAATGCCCGTGCTTTTTATTGCTCTGGTTTGAAATCTTGCCAATGGCATTGACAGGCTGTAATATAAATTCACAGCATTACTCGCCTTAGAGAAAGGTTGGTGGAAATCAGCATCTGCTAGTGATGGTGTATCCTCAAATTATAGATTTGAGACATTAATATTACTAAGAAAATATTATGTTTTATGTGTATATGCACCCTAACTGGCTTAACATTTCTAACTAACTTTGAGTTCTTTCTTAAATCTTTCCCTCGCTTACCCTAAACTTCCTATTCTATTAGTTTGAATGAGTCAATCAACACTTCTCAAAATGGAAACTTAAATGCTCATAAGGGGATATTTCAACAGTGCACAAAGCTGGATGTAAACAAGAGGTGTATTTACTTCATTTGTCGTTGTTTGTTTTGGGTTTTTTTGGTTTTTTTAGTTTGAATAGTGACTACACTAATCTATTAAGATCTGAGTGTGGCTAAGGTATTGAAATCACAGAAGAAGAAGAATACTGCTTATAAGAAGGCAGTTTCCTAAATGGTGCTGATAACTTTTTCAGATCTATTGAGAACTAATGGTATATCATGTTTATTTTTAAAGTTCAGTTGGAGCTAGAGTTTTAGTAAGATAAAAAAATCTGTCATACTGTTGTAGTTGCAGCAATAGTAATGTAAGGGGGTAGTGAAGTGAAGCTAGATGTAAATCTACAGCACATCAACCAGACCAATACTGAAATGTACTTGGTTATACCTTTTTTTGGCAAAAGAAATACTTCAAATCCTTCTGAGTGCTTTTGGTGTAATACAAAAAGTATAGTTGTCTGTAGGTTGTAGAAACACTAGAGAGCATGGTGTTACTAACTCAATCTGTAGAGAGGTGTGAACATGCCTGTGGTACTAACTATGGACATGTTTTGGAAGTTCTAACAATGCAATGTAGCACTAGTCTTAACTAGGTGCTTATACTTACTGGAAGTATATTTACTTAACAAAAGACAAAGCATATAGGCATTGCATGGTCATAATTGTAGCCATTATTGAAAAGAATATGTAAACGTCATACAGAGAACCCAAATGTGACGTGATTTAATCTTGGACTCAAAGGAAACATCATACCCATTTTTTTAAAAAGGTAGAAAGGAGGACCCTCAGAACCTGTTGGCCTCACCTCTGTGCCTGGGAAGATCATGGAACGGATCCTTCTAGATACTATGCTTGTGCACATGGAGGACAAAGGGGTGATTCAGGACAGCCAACATGGCTTTACTAGGGGCAGGTCCTGCCTGACTAACCTAG
>JAOXNG010000042.1:23018083-23028144 GCA_028566535.1 Scolopax minor | reverse complement strand
TATGGGTGGAAATATAGATAATCACCTGTTATTCATGTATCACATGCAATCAGAAAGCTCCAGCTTGCATTCAAGATCATAACAAGAATTAAGCTCAGATGGTTGGGTGATTAGGCTGCATGTTCAGCACTGGATACTGAAGTTCATCTTCCTAGTCAAGTTGGATGCAGCACATGTGCCAAGATTGATGATATGTTGCAGAGAAACAGGGACCGCCTGGTTAAAAGAGTAAAAAAAGCTGTGTCAGAGCTTATTTATCTTCTGTGTTTCTCTCCTACCCTTTGATTAGTTTGTAAATCAATTTACTGTTTATTTAACTCAATAAATAAGAAGCTTTATGAGGAAAGTGGCTGATCTGAGATGGCTGTGTTTGCTTTTGTAGAGTTCTTAATTTTTTTTAATTGAGGACAAATGAAGATTTTATATATATGTATATTGTTCTATGTTGGATTGTCTCCATGGCATTTAAATGTCCTCTGCAATTACAGGAGACAGTCTCTAGTCTCTTAAAATACATTGAAATAATGGTATAGAGTTTGTGTCAGATTATTCACAACCACGGAAAAGGGAGAAAACGCACTGTAAAAGTAAAGATGTGTTGCAACCAAAGACTGCTTATGTTTTGTCAGTCAGACCTCCCGTGCCTACAAGCAAAAGATTACTTTGATCCAGAGTTAAACCATGTATCTGTTACTTGATGCTTGAACTATTATATTTTGTTATTTGCAATCAAATTTTTAGTAACCACTTGCTTTTTATTTTCTACAAATAACAATATAACCATCTTTCCTACTGAAAACCTGAGGATTTCTCATTTAGATGGAAAGTAACGTAAGTTTTATCTTTCCAGTAACTTAAGCTACCAAATGTAGGATGCTCAGACAGCCAGGTGCTATCTTGAATCATTGAAATTATGTTAACCTGATTCCTTTCCTCCCCAAGTGCTGAAGATGCATTCACTAGGAGCGTTTTCTTGCTTTTTTCATGTTTCAGAAGAAAGTTGCATTCTTTTCCTCAAGTAGTATGAGATGCTGCAATGTGACTTATTTCTACCCACATGGAACTCATTCTAGAAACTGTTAATTTGTACAATCTAGATATAGAATACTGCATAGTAACCTAGGCATAGCAAATAAAAAAAAAAAAAACTTCTTTGAAGGCTTTCATATTTAAAAAAAAATAAAAAAGACGTGTGTGTTTCTTCATTAGGTATGGTTTAGCTCTGTGCCTAGTTCTGTGGCCTTCCTGGTGAATTATCCTAGAATATATGTTAAATAAGTTGCACAAAGACCTTTACAAGGTCACCCTGACAGGTGAACTCTAATTTCATTGAAGTCTTTAGTTCAATAGGGGTGGATATCTAGGGTACAGAAAAAATTGTCCCTCTTCCCAAAATGAAGGTATTACAGCTTTTTTCGGAGGTAATGTTATTTCTGCAGTTGGAAACACTTTATCAGCTTTTATTAAATATGTATTTCTCTTTGCAAATTAAGCTTTCCTCCTAATCAAGCTTTGGCTTAATTGCTCTACAGAGAAACTGCCAAAAAAACAAAAAAGGAATAATTTTAAAAGACTTTTGACAATAATGATCATTGAACTTTAGAAAAGAGTAAGTAGTTCCTTACTAGTAGCCTGGTTTTGCCAGCAACTGCTCTGTGAAAGGACAAGTTGTTGCTTGCTTGTTTGTTTTTCAAGACACATGATAAAAGTTGCAGCCTAATTGTTCTTCCATTTAAGTCCATGTACTTTCAGCTGTTCAGTTAATGTATAATAAGTCAGTTTACATAATAAAATAAAACCTGCTTTCAGTATGGCCCATAACATCCACACCCGACAGTGCACTCAGCTGGCTGCAGAAGTTTAGTGAAGTTAAAATGGGTTGTTCTAGAAAGTGCATTGTGATGTCATGAATCCCTTCTTTTTTGGAAGAAAGGAAAAGGAACCAAATTTTTTTTTTTTTTAATGATGCAACAAAAAATAAGATGTGATTTTCCTGATCTGCATCCATGTTTAGTTCTGCTGTTTGGAATATGTGTTCTGGATGGGGGGATTATGAAATTGAACCTTGGAAATGTTCAGAGTTTGTAAGAATTTTTGAGATAATCTGTATGTGAGTTGTATTCTGAAGTACCCCCATTTCAGGCACCTCTGTTGAGCTAATGAGTTATTGATGCATGAACAATCTCTCCTTTGAGACACTCCAAAGGAAAAGTGTCACTCAGGTCACTAATCCAGCCACTCAGGTCACTCAGCCACTAATCCACATAAGGTAACTAAAGGTAGAAAAATCCATCAGGATCATTTTCTTGAGGGTTAGCAGCTGATTCAGTTACCAATGTAAGGATTACTGTACTTGCAGGATGCATGGTTCAAACTGCCATTTCACTTTGTTACAGAAGACTTTCCAGCAGTATGAACTTTATAAAGGTTTGTCATAGTCATAGATTTCTGGTGTGACTTTCAGCTTTTAGGCTGCTGTCTAAATCTCATAAGGCACTTTCCTGCTCTAGAGAGGCTGCAGGCTGAACATAGGGGCATTCTGGTGAGCCCACATGGGAGGTCTGTGTGCGCAGCACCTTGTGGTGTGTACTGAACCAGGAGCTGTATTCACTAGGCTGAAGGACATTTCAGATAGAGATATAAAAGCACTATGTTCTGTCTTTTCTCTTCAAAATTTATTTTAAAAAGGGAAATGGAGGTAAGGCAAGGAAGAGAAACACTAATATGTTCCAGATAACTACAGAATTGGCTCAGCTGAGTTATCCAAATAAACAATTCTTGCATAAAGTAGATTATACAGATCTTTCAGTTATGAGGAAGGTGTAGGAAAAGTCCTTTGTACTGGACTTATGATCACCTCAATCTGTTTTATGGAAATTCAAGGGGGTCACTTGATTGTATACCTGCCAGTATAGGGGAGAGATGGAGAGATCCATGGCAGTAAGCAGCTCTCTAATCTACCAAAAAAGCACCTACCCAGAAGCATTAATGAGATTCAGTTACTGGAACCTGAAGTTACAGAAATTCAAATGAGGGCATATTAGAACCGGTTAATAGAATTAAGTAGATTTTTTTCCTACTATTTTGATTTTCAATGGGAGATGCCAATCCAGCATTCTGTCAGGGGTTTATCTGTGTAAGCATCTTCTGGAAGCCTAATGGTTTCCTCCCTGGCTGGCTGAGCACTGCAGACCTGGGTAATCAGAGATTTTAGGTTCCTTCCTACTTTCACTTTCAAAACTCTGAAACGAAAATGCTTAAAAATATTTAACAAATACAGATTTCTGTTCTATCTTCAACAGTTCAAGCTGAACTTTTAATTTTGTGGAATTCAGAGCTTTTGTACTCTTTCAATTATATCTGTGATTGTTCCAATATGGTGATTGTGAAAACAATGGTTCTTTAATGTGAAAAAAACAACAATGAAATTTAGAAAAGAAACAGTTAATTCTCTTTTTCTTCTCACACACCTCATCATTTCAATATATTAGAAGTCATAATATAAAAGGGTATATTAGAAAAAGAGAAAAGGATATAGTAGTTCTGCAGCTGGTTAAGAAAATATTGCAACAAGTCAGTGAGTAAAGTGTTAATTTCTTGTAAAAGGTTGAAGAATCTTTTCAGAAAACTTTCCCACTGTCTGGTGGATCAGTTTACAGATGACTCACTATATTATGGGATTTTAGTGTGAAGCTGCCCATGGTAAATACTAAGATACAGCATTTACAAGCACATTTTGTTGTCAACTAACAAACAGATGTGCTCTATTGTGTTCTATGTGAGATTTTTTCTAAATCATATTTGAAATGAAGGTTCCTGGCCTGTGTGGGATGGTTAGTATATGGAGAATTGAAAAATTTTGTGTGCATAAATTTAAATGTACTTTTAAACACAATTTTTTGCAAACATAGCTGTCTTGTGAGATATTAATACACTTTCCTTAATCATGTAAATTTGTGCAAGAATCAAGTAGTCTCTGCGTGAAGATTTTAAATTTGTAATGCTGATTTGTAATTCTCATAGGGTACAGTTTAGCAAAGGCACCTGGTCTGGAAGATATGCAAGCAAAACACATGTATTCTATGATTAGCCATTTTGTAAATCATCTTCAGTGTTATAAAACATTTCAATTACCTCTACTCTCTGCTTCTTTTGAGCATCCCTTGCCTGTTTTAATAGATTAAAAAAAAAAAGAAAAAACAAACCAAGCAATTTATAAGGTTAATGTCTCTGGTTTTTAGAATTTTTGAATCTCTTAATGATTTTGCAAGTAGAATCTTTCTGTCCCAAATCCTAGGCTAAAGGTCTGCCCATCTCTCATTGCCATTTACATAATGAGTCAGAAAAAACAGCTTTTGGTGTTCCCTGCTTTCAAAAATTTTTTTATCTAGCATATTTCTGATTGAAGGGGCTTGAATAAAGTAATTTAGGATGTTATTGATAATAAATTTGATGTGAAAAACTAAAAGTTAGAAACAGGTAATATAGTGTATGCCTTTCACAAAAGTAGCCCCCAACTCTTCCTAATTCTTTGTATTAGTGTTTGTGCAGTGACTATGCTTATAAAAGTTCCTTATCCATTCACAGCTGTGTTATCAAACAGTCAATCTTCTGAAGATGATTCTCCTGTGCATTTGTTAGAGCTGACATTAACCCTCATAGCTTTAGGCTGAATGTTTTTCTTTTTTCTCCCTTGAAGACTGCTAGCACTTCAAGCGTGTATCTCAGGAGTCCCTATGAAGGATGACAGCCTGTACTTCCCTGTTCACAAGACACTGAAGCTTCATCTCATTCCTTAGAGGAAATTTCTTGCTCTGCTCTGAAATGAGAACATATTGGGTCACTCCTAAAGGCCTGTCCTGCCTCTCATGCTCTTGAAGTGGGTTATGCTTTGGGAAAAAATTCAAGAAAAACCCCATGATTGTAGACTCACTTCCTCTGCTATATCTTTCCAGTTTACACAGTCTTGAGAATTGTGTGGTTTTATTACAACTCAGTAAAAAGTGATTGCAACCCAATGAGTAAGGGAAACCATCCCTCCAAATATTATTGAAGTCAGAATTACTAAAAGGACATAATTATTTTTATCCAACTTCATATTGTAAATATTGTTTTTGATAGAAGACCTAGACATCGCATTTTGTTCCTAAATATATCTATTGCACGAGCACCTCAGTTTATGCCTAGATCTAACTTTACAGATGATCTATAAGCACTTTCCTCCATTCCAACATGTTTGTTATTGATCATGACCGTACTTTGAAGAAGTGATGATAAATGTTGGAAAGTTCATATGCATGAATTATTCCATGGAAATGAAAATAATTTTTTGGATTAGTTCAGCTTAAATGTAATCATTATCTACTCACTGTGTGAAAATAACTTACTTTTTAGGGCTGCATATCCGTGCAGATTCTTTATTGTGCTTTATTGTGTAATTAGTATATTATCAAAGAATATTTACTTGAATTGTTGCAAAGATTAGCTAAGCAGTTTACCTTGGTGCTTAGAGACTAAACAGACTGCCAAACAGAGACTAAATTGATATTGAACCAAATTGACTTCTTTTGTGGTTGATATTTCTTTCAACTGATCCTAACTGTAAAATCTTTATCAAAGAAAACAGCTCCATGATATCTTTCTGACAACCTCTTAATCTCCCTGAGATTCTGGGAGAACTACAATAAACCAGCCTGTCAGTAACGGAGCTTTCATCTTAATATCCTGGAGGTATGTTACATGGTATCCCTTAAAGGAGACGAAGCTTTCACACATATACACTTTACTTGTGTGGCCCAGGATGCCCCTGTAAACTGGAATCCTTCCCACCTCTTTGCCTTTGTTACTTGTTTCAAGCTGCCGACAACAGCAAAGGACAAGTGCTTGCAAAATGTATTTTGTTGACCTACAAACCTTAAAGATTGATCATTGCAGAAGATAATGTTCAAAAATGTAACCATATTAGGTTGTATACCATATTTTCCATGAGAAAAAAAAGCCTGATGTAGCTGGTGAGACCTGAAGATCCTTCTGTTATTAGAGATATCAGTTGGAAAAAACCTTTTAAAACAAGCAAAGGTTTTGCATTAAATCTAAATGTTCATTTAATACAAAAGTGGATTTCCCTTTTCAGAAAGTCTAACAATATGGTTTTCAAGCTATATGAGCATATCAAATTATTTCCAACTCCTAAACATTGTCCTTCAGGTAAAAACAAAGATGCTGCTGGAAAAAAAGAATTGACTGTAATGAACCTGCTTAATGAAATCAGTGCTGCAAGTGCCACATTTCTAGTATGTGGTATTTGGGATTGTATGCAAATAATTGAGAAAGTGATACTTTTAAGGCTACCTGCATGAGCAGGTGGAATGCCTGCGAGTGTGCCTGTGGCACTCAGTATGAAAATGAGCACTGTTTCCCTGACAGCCTTACAAAGTGATCCTATATTGTACTTAGTTAAGTGTATATCTAAGTTTTGAGAAAGGAGGGCTTGTGAAGGGACAGTGTTTCTTTCCTATAAGGAAGGAGGTGCATGGAGGGAAAATACTATTGTTTCAATTAAGTAAGTAATAATAAAAAACTTTCCAGATTAGTATTCTTATTTTCTCCAAATATGTGTTTTGTCTTTCCAAAAAATACTGTATTATTGCTCTTAATGCATTTTCCAGATCATATTTTGCTACTCTTAGTGGCTGTTATCTACTGAGGAACTGGATGTTTGTTGGTTTGAAATATATATTTTATTAATTAAAATTTTCACAGTACAAATGCAGTTCATTACCAACTAATTTATAACACTTGGGGTTTTTGAAAAAAGTTACAATCACAGGCAACTTCATATTTTATTCTCTAGTAATTCAGGTCAATAAATCCAATTATATAACTGCAGAAATACAGGATCATATCAGAGAAAATAAAAGCAAAGGATTGAAGATGTAATCTCTAGTTTGATGTTAATGTAAATGCTGAATCTGGTTATATGCCCTGTATTCCTTTAGAGTGTTTAGAAATGAAAAATCTAGATCTGGTATTGATTCTTTGATTCTGTAAAGGGTTAATTGCTATTATTAACTTTATATATCAAATGAGTGAGACTGTTCATTTACACTGAAAATGTGTATCTTTTCAGACCTAGATTGGAGGCTTTAAAAATAGGAATAGGTAAAATTGGCAAAGGAACTTAGTTTTCTTCTTCTTAGTTTTCTTCTTAGTTTTCTTAACAGTTTGGTTACTGCATTTTATAATTTCTGATAAACTGAATAATAAGACCTTCATGGCAGTTGCTTTGAAAATCTGTTACAATCTGTAGCAGAAGTGACTTCAATTATACCAATATAGAATCATAGAATGGTTTGGGTTGGAAGGGATCTTAAAGATCATTGAATTCCAACACCCCTGCCATGGGCAGGGACATCTCCCACTAGACCAGGTTGCTCAAAGCCCCATCCAGCCTGGCCTTGAACACCTCCAGGGATGGGGCTTCCACGAGTTCCCTGAGCAACCTGTTCCAGTCCCTCACCACCCTCAGTGAAAAATTTCTTCCCTCTTCCAGTTTGAAGCCATTATCCCTCATCCTATCACTACATGCCCTTGTAAAAAGTCCCTTTCCAGTTTTCTTATAGGCCCCCCTCAGATACTAGAAAACTGCTATAAGGTCTTCCTGGAGCCTTCTCTTCTCCAACTATCTCTACCAACTGTCTCCTCCTGTAAATCTTACAACCTTACAATACTATGACTAACAACACACTCAAAAAGAAGATGGGGTCTTCAAAACTACTGAGGGTGGTACAAAATGAACTGCACAGCAGCTTTAGATGAAATATGCTTCAGGTCCTCCTAGCTAATGTGCTCCAGAATCACTAGAAGAAAATCTAGCAATGTTGTTTGCCCTTTTATCAGTGCAGCACACAGCACCAGTTTTCCATTCATTCCATTGCTGATCCAAAAGGGAAAGAAGCCAAACCTTTCACTTTTCCAGTGTTTGTTAAAGCATGAGCATTTTATTTGGAGACTCTGAGAACACAATTGTTTAAAGTCTTAAATGGGATTCCTGTGCTGCCAAAGATATCCATTCAGAAACCACGAATCAGGCCACTAGAGATCTTAAGACTGGCATAAACATCATGAGACTTTAAAAAACAATAAAATATGGATTCTTTTTTCCTTTATTTATGTTTATCTCATTCCCTCTTTCTTGCTGTGTCCCTCTCTTTCTCTTTCCCCCTGGCCCCCTCCTCCTTCTCTCTCATTCTCTGCCTCTCTCTCCTTAGAGTATTAATATTTTAAAATTTTTCTCTGGACCACTAGAAGTAGAGAAACTTGTTTTTCACTGGAAGCTGAGACTCAACTGTAACTACCTGACTCTAGGACCTGAACTTTTCAGAAAAACTGAAATATTGGGAGACTTCTAGTGCCATTACAAGAACCCGCCACACTGACCTGCCAGATCACCAAGAGAACTAGATGAGTTTCCACTGGCATAAAAGCTCAGTTGCATGCCATTTATTTGACTGGGTTTTAGTTTCTATCACTTGGCAGCAATTTCACAGCTACTTTTATTACTGTTTATTGTCTATCTTAGAGTCACACCTTCAGGCCCTGGCCAAACTCAAGATACTTGTACACACTATGAGAAAAAGCCATTAACCTCAGAAGCTGCAGTCTTAAAGGACAAGATGAACAAAGGGAGGAAGAAATGAGAGATTATCTCTCCCTTCCCCCTCCACAGACAGACACTGTGCGGCACTGCGAGATGGAGTGACTTTCCCACGCCCTCTCAGGAAGTCCCTGACACAGCTCAAAACTGAACTAAGACGCTGATTTCCAGGTGACTGTCTTATTCCCAAAACATTCCTTTCAACCAAAAGTCAAATAAATGAGAGCAGTAATACTCAGACTGCAACCTGGGGTGACTCGCCACCAGATAAACTGTCATCAGGCTCCGCTCTGCACCCTCCCAGCCACTGCCTGCCCAGGAAAGACACCTGGCGTGGTTGGGGTCCCTGTTGGGGCAGGGGGTGTCCCTTACCCAAATGTCCCCGGGTACAGAAGGGCATGTTTCTGCAGCACAAACCCTGGCAGCTGAGCTGTGACCTGAGGGTGACTTCAGGACTTGTCCCGACACACAGCGTGGGGAGGCACCACTGCAGCTGATACATAGCATGAAGTGCAGTGCTCGGTCACCCCCATCCTCCCAAGGACTCCCTGCATCGTCTGAGGTGATGGCCGGCTGCTGGCTTTCAGGTAGCTTGTTTTGGTTCAAGAGGAAAGAGAAACATGATCAGCTTCACTTACCATAGCATGACGGGAACAAAGGAACAAAGTACGCTGTTCTTGAAAGTCAACACATTACGGAGAAATATCGCAGCTGGCAGGGATATTACTTTGATTAGAAAAAAATTTCGTTTGCTAGTAAACTTCCTGTATTTTAAGGAATCTGTCGTCTGATCTTATCAGAACACAGTCTGGGAGTGCTGAATCACCTTCCACATACCTACAAAACTATCTAATGTAAATAAATTTTATGACTCCCAACTATATATTATTAGGTAATAAACTTAATGACTTTATGAAGGTTATTAAGAGAAATATAAACTGTATCAGGGTCCAGGAATAGGTGTTGCATATTTTCATTTAAAAGAGTCAGTGGAAAACATAATCAGGTAAGTAACCTACGAGTTTTCTGGATAAGGTGATTTAAGGTTATACCAAGAGATAGCAAGCAGTGCTGTTGGTTTCAGAGGTCTTATCTCCAGTACATTGAAAATTATATATTGATAGAGCTTGAGATTGAAAAGAGATTACAGAGCTAAAGCCCTTTTCTGGTGGGAGGTAAGAGGATGGGTAAACACAAGTGACAGGTTTGCTTTTGCAAAGGAAAAGGATTGAATAGGCCTCCCCAGGAGCAGGGAAGGGTCAAGCCTTAGGAAGGGGCTAGAATCAGGTTTTCTGTTTTTTCTTTTCTCTGAAGTGGATTTGATTCAAGCAAAAGTCATCGGCACTGCAGGGTGTGCCTGCTGCTGAAGAGCATTTTGAAATGACACTCCATTTTTTTAAGGGAA
>JAOXNG010000042.1:22990747-23002906 GCA_028566535.1 Scolopax minor | reverse complement strand
TCCCCCACATTCTGCTTCTCTTAATCTGCTTTTCCTGACCGCTACAGGCTCGTCTTCTGAGGAATTCCACCTCCCATTTGAAATCAAACAGTCTTAACTCTTTTTTTACACACACACACCCTCCACACACACACCCACCCCTTCTCCCTTCCCCTTGCCAACAAAAGAGTGAGGTGGTCTTATGGGAAGATAAAAAGAATAGTTGATCATAAGAACTAACCTGGAGCCAACACCTTGGTCTTTCGTCCCTTCAGCAGTTTCTAAACTCTAAGCACCTGCAGCTAATTCTCATGGCTTCCAGCCTTGGTCTTGGATTTGCTGAGAGTGAGAGAGTTTTTGGCACAGGTTCTACTGCTCAGGAAAAATAAGCCTAACACACTCAGAGACACACTGCTGCACAAGCACCCACGTGCACAGGAGCACAAAGACACTTCAGCATTTGTATGGGCTGCTGGACATGAATGTTTGTGGAGAAAGTGGCCAGTGATAGAAAGGCATTTGATAGAAAGACAAGGATTTATCCTGTTCTCAGGTCTAAAACCACTGTGAATCAATGAATCAGATTCACAACTGGGAGGTAGGTGCACAAAGGCTTTTCTGTGCACCTCAGCACATCCTAAAATCCTGGCCCTTAGTGTCCATGCTTAGAAGCCAAAACAACATAGGCAGAACATGACTTGGGAATCAAAATCCAGAATTTTCATTCCATCTTCTTTCTCTCCTTTCTCCTTCAGCTTGTTTATATCCTGTGGTTAAGTAAGTCTGCCAGACATGGAAGCACGTTGGAAAACGCTGACAGAGGAGGAGATTGAAACTCCATCTTTCATGGTTGGGAGAAGTGCTCTGACTTCCAAACCTCTGTTTAAAATGTAGCACCTTGTTGTACACTCTAATTGTCAAAGATGGAAGTGATTGCTTTGAAGGAAAGGACCTGGGTAACCACAATACTGAGTATTGCCAGGAAAGGTGTCTAAGGGAAAAGTGGAATTTAGCACACTCTTGTTTTGAGCTTTCTTCTGTGTTACAATATGGAGCTCCTTGCTCAACATGCCAATTTTTGTGAATGATGCTCCAAGGCAATTAACTTTTCCTTTCATGCAGGAACTAGATATATGCTGAAGGGGGTCAGACCCTTAATTTGAGGTTGATTGTAATGTATTGTATTGTAATGATGTGAATCAGTTGTTGATGATAAGAGTTCAGCGCCCAGATCTTTTGGGACTTTTTGAAGATTTTAGCTATATGAAGGACTTGGGTATACCTGTGACTCAGTTTTGACATCTGAAAAATAATAAAGCATTTTCCAGAATCAAACAATGCTTTCAAATTCTTAAGGAAAAAGAAAAAAATCCACTAAAAATGTTATTATTCTTAACCTTTGAATATATTCTCAGCATCAGGATACTATGGCTTATTTTACATTGTTCCAAGAGGAATATGGCACAGGATAATTAAAAAAAAAAAAAACTCTTTATTTTCTCCCAGAAGATAGCCTGTGAAAGCAAATTTCTGCAGGGAAACTAGAGAAAAAGCCACAGTGAACACTTTACATATGTCAGTTCTTGTTCTTCCAACCTTTTACTGAAGCACAGCAATTTCTAGCTGGCTTTCATACCATACTCAGCAGCAGGAATTTCAGTGTGGGTTGTAAAACCTGCTTAAGAGCCTGTGTAATTTACCTCATGTTGATTACCCTGTGTGGAACAGCTAATGGTACATGAGTTAATTAATCTATAGCTGCCTTGCCTGTCTGTGCTAATATAGTTGTAGTGGCTATATCTTTGAAAATGTTGCGATACAATTTTTTTAATCGTTGCCAGTGACTTCGAGCACCTGGCAGAGATAGGTATTTATATGACAGGCTGAGGTCTGACTTCATCCTAGGGTCTAAAGACATCCATAATAGGAAAACTTCCTCAGAAAGGACTATCGTCCTGCAGAGCAGGACCTTGCTCTCAGCCTGAGAAGACCCTGCAGCCAGGCAGGGCAGAGATCAGGATGGGAGGAGGAGAGATAAGAGAAGCAGCAAGGTGCAAGATTTTGCTTCTGTATTGTTCTCACGACACTGCCTTAAAAACTGAAGGATAGTGTGAAAACCTCCGTGTGTTAATACAGTTCTATGAAATGCTGTCACTACTAATTTTCTCTCGTACCCCTGGAAATGAGCTAAGCAACCACTCCTAAGCAAGCCTTCTATAAAACAAAATTCACAATTTAAACCTGCTTATCCCTGACAGCATCCCAGCTATGTAGAATGATATAAACACAGTCCAGCCACTGCCAACTGTGAACCACCACTTTGAGAAGCAAAGCACTTCCATTCTGATGGTCACAAATTGCTGGAATTATTTGCAAATCCAGACGTCCCTGTAGGACCCGCCAGAGGTGTGCACTGAAGTGGCAGTGGGGAGAGGAGCTCAGCCTAGCTGTGCCTGATGAACAAGACCTACCTGAGACCTACCTCACCTTCCTCTTGAGAGCAACCAGAGCAACCTGTGCTAGAACCAGACTGGGAATACCAAGTGCATTTTTCAGCATATGGCAGAAGGACTGGCTCCTAATGCAACCCAACACTTCTCTTCAGTGGTTGTTTGGGGTTTTTTGTTTGGTTGATTGGTTGGTTTGGTTTTTTTTGTTTGCAAACTGTAGTTCAAGACAGAACAACAGTGGCAGAGTTTAGGTCTGCATTCTGACTCTGTTTTTCGGCTGTGCCTCCACGGGCAGAAGAAAAACCACATCCATATCCCTTTATCCATGACAAAGAGACCATTTATATACAGTTTTTTTGGAGCTGTCTTATAGTCTTTCTGCATCTGGTCCCAAAAAACAGTGTCTGGAGCTTGACCTACAGAAACTGTGTGCTACTTCACATGAAGGCAGGGCAGGTGGCACCCCTTTTCCATGTAATGCTTAAGAATACACTGTTGCAGTAAAATAGTCACTTTTCAACCCCAGCTGAAAATGCCCCTTTGGGGATTCTCAGCCTATGGGTAGTTACATTGATAATCAATCCTTTTGACATTCAGAGGTTTCTTTTGGAGCGGTTTATTTGCTCCCTGAACCGTTTTAAGCCTCTGTGGCACCTTCTTACTCACCATAACTGCTGTGCTCAGTATCTAGCTCATAAGCATTATTTGATTTCAATACCCTCTATATTGTGTCACCTTTTGAAATGGATATAAAATTGCTTCATCAGTCTTCTTGTTTGTGGTGGTGGTTAAACCTCTTGTGGAAATGTGAGTGGTGACTGGGGTTGTTGGGCTTTAGGGATCCACGATCCCCATCTTCTCTGGCATCCTCCCTCCCGCAGTGCGCCTGTGGAAGGCTGCTCTCCCTGAGCCATCAGGGACATACTGAAGGCACTTACTTCAACAGTGGTGATGGAAGAGGTACACAGCTCAGTTAGCAGGTCCATTTCTGCTGGAACACGCCGGACAAGTTATCTAAGGGAAAATTAAAGCAGCAAAATGTTGATTTCAAGAAAGCTTGTTGAATAAGAGCGGCTCTGGAATGTCACTGAGAAGACAAAATACAAGGCCAAGGGTTTACTTGCAAGTTGTCATCTTATACTGATAGGCCATAGAAAATACAGTGGATTACCTCTTTAGGGAAAGCTCCTTGAGCTGAAGTGTTAGTAGCTTAATTTGGAAAGGAAAATAATCTCTGATAACAACTCTATTCTGCAGATGTTATAGTAATGGCATTGTATGGCTGCAAGTTTCTCCATTTCTCCAATTCTCTTAGGGGCCAAATGAATCTGTTCTTTCAGTTCAGTTATATATTTTCTACCAAACTTATTTTTATTCTCTTTTTTATTTTTTTAATTTTTTTTTTTAAAGAGAAGCTTCCAGCTGGTGACATCTTTCTGTGTAAAAAAGCAAACAAACAAACAAAAAAAGAAAAGAAAAGAAATAAAAAGAAAAGAAATATTTATACCAAATTTTGTTTCCTGAAAATTTAAAAAAAAAGAAAAAAACAGCTCTATAGGTATCAATCTGGAATATGAAGTTATACTAAAATAAAAAAAATATGTTATGAAGTAGAAGTTTTTCAACAAGAGTTAAAAGAGTTTTTCAACATGCTTAGTGTTGAAAACTCTCCTTGAATAAATGGGATTTCAATTTACTCCTCTGCAGAAGAAGCTATCCTTCCATGGACCCACACTCCCACTTTAAACTCTAATGTTCCTTTCACCCTCAGATGTTCAAGGCCTCTTGTCTGTAACACCAAAAATATGGGTAGTTTTTCTAGGATGAATGCTAAATTGCTACAGTGTTCTGAAATTGGTCAGTTATAGATGCCAGGAAATAATGAATCACATAGTGGCTATCTAGAGACACACTGGACAGACTATTTTTTCTTTCAAGTGGAGTACCACCAGTAAGAAAAAAAATGAAACACCTGTTTTAGAAGATATGTTTTGTATGGTAACTGATATAGTTAATGCTTTTTTTTTTTCTTGCCAAACTTGTCCAATCATTACAAATAATAGATCAGTATCCATAGAACAATAAACTATTTAAGCATTTTTTATAGTTTATTTTTAAATGTCTAACTGTAACCTTCTTCCCTATTGCCCTCACTACCCTACATTTTGGCTGAAGTCTCTTTAAGAGGTGGAGGTTACAACAGCAATTTCACCTACTCTGAAATCACCTCATTCTGCCCTGATTTATACCCCATGAAATCCAATTGCCCTCAGGGGGTTTCTGCACAGTGTGAGGTTGGGCAGGGTTTGATCCAGAATGTTAAATACTGGAGCATCAAACTTATAGGTTTATTGCAATTATTATTGTTCCCCATTGGTTATTTACTTATGCTGTATCTCAGCTACAGTTAAATTCTATGCTGCAAGGTACGTGGGGAGAAATAAAAGCACAAATAGCAAGTGAGTGGATTGATTTGGAATGGGCTTGAACCTATTTTTATGCCCCAGGACACTGCAGAAGTGGAAGGATTTTCAAGACTCCCCACAAAGTGACTTAAGATTTGAGTTGCTGATAACTTTCTCACTCTCAGAGGCTGGACCTCCACAGCTCTCCCCACTGCATTCCCTGTTGAGCTTTCATAAGTATATTTTGTAAAGTGATTCATCTCACTCTGTGTTGTGAATCTCTCATGTCTCTGTCATCAGTAGTTTCTTTTTAAAATGCATATGTAATATATATGTATATATAGAGACATAATATAGAGTTACGTTTCCAATTGTCTTCTATAATTTTATTTTTAAGCGTCAGGGGAATTTCTTATTCATAAATCTGAGATACTACTAGCTGGAATTAGGCCTGCTGCAGACGAATGCTATGCAAACTCTTGTGTATAGTTCCACCAGTGTTTGGTAATCTCATCTGCATAATCTCTTGCTCTATGTTTTATCTAATTTTTCTCATATTTATAAAAGTGATTTTTACTGTGCATTAAAAGCAACTGCAATATACAAAGTTGAAGAAAATGCAGCCACTGTGTTCTTCCAATTCTTTGGAGTTAGCAGAATGATTATTCAAGCTATTGGATCCCTGTGATTGATCTTGTCACACTAAAGTATTAATGGCATTGGCTTGATTATAGTCTAATGTCTGTCTGTAGAAAATGGTCTACACTTAATATGGCCTTAAAATGTCAACAGAAATGTCATTGGTAGCAATTCTCTGCATTAATACAGAGCATTTGGCATTGCTTTCTGTGAGAGTATCCTTCCTCTCTTGTACATCTTACACATTTCTTTTCATTGTGTACTCTTTGGGGTGCAACCTTCTTATCACCTTGGAGTCTCAGTGTGATAAAATTGCTGAACTTGCATCATCAAACTGATTTTAAGTAGTACAATTATTTTTTTTCCAATGTGTACATTCAAATCTGAGGGTGTGATTAGGATGCCAGCCTGTAGAGGTCAAGGAAAAAAGAGTGGCAGAGACTGGTGTCAAAATGTATGTTTTATCTCTCAGAATGGCCCTTTTCTGAGGAAAAAAGGAGGCTTTGAGCCTTAGGGTAACATGGCAGACATAGATGTTGTTTGGAATTTGTTGTTGTTCCCTGTGATACAGGGAAATATAAAGTGCAATGTCCAACAAGTAGGAGAGGCTACAGGCTCCTTGCCTCATTCTTTCCCTACCCTTCTGTATTGCCTGGGGAAGGGAGCAGTGCTCCTTTAAGGTTAGCTTGCTTCATAAATGTGTTCCTGGAGTTCCTAACAGTTGATATATTTACTTGATCTTGCAGATTGCTCTGCCACTTACTTAACAATAGATGTTTATTTTCAATTTACAAAGACATAGTTTGGTCAGGTAGTGCTGACAACTCACAGATTTTATTGTTAAATTAATTACATCTTTCTGAAAATCACGACTTTATGAATAGGTTTTTTGTCGTTTATGATTTTCATGTGTTTTTCAAAAGCACAGCTCTTTTTTTCTAGTCAAATGAAACCTACTTTCTTTCATTACACTAGTACATCACATTTGTGATCCAGAGACCATCCTGATATAGTCAGTGTGGCTACTGCCTTATCAGAAAACTTGTATTATCCTTCCCTACTACTGTATTTGATAAATGTCTCCACTAATATTAATGAAACTCTCAGGAGAGAAAAGAAAATAAAGAAAAAGGAAAAAATATCTCTGTACTAGGTGTAAGCATATTGAACTGCATCTAAAAGAAGAGAGCACTGTGGGAGATAAGAGCACAAAGTACCCCTTTATGAAAAGGTGGAGGTGTGTCCTCTGTCGATGTGTGCATCAGCTGTATTATTCACCTTTTCTTACTGGAAATTGAACTTCTGCTTCTGACTGGATGTGCTTGATAAGATGGTATTTTAATAGACCCAGGTACTTTACATATAAAATTGAACTGCTGCGCTGGCAAGTATGTGGGGTAGATTCCATTCTTCCAGATAGACTAATTAGAGGCAACAGTAGTCTGAAACCAGCTTCTGTCTCGCAAGACTCAGGTCAGGTATTTTCTCCTCCTGCTTTATGTTATTGTTAACCAGCAAAAGCTTTGATCATCCCTTTATCCTTATCTGCCCTGCAAGAGAACATTTGTGAAAATGGCTCTATGCTTCTAAACTGCTTTCTCTTTCAAAGGGGCCTAATAGTGGACAGATGGTCAAACCCCAGAAAGTAAAAAAACACAGGAAGGGAAAAATTCTCTCTGCCAAATACCTCTGCAGCTCACAGGGTGAAGGGAGCAGGGGGAATATTTTTTCCCCATCTCTGGACTTGAATGAATCTGCCAGGTTTTAATTTTGTTTGGGTCAGATTCTCTGCCCAGTGTAAGATTTGGAGCATTATCTTTATCTCTTTCATCTCTTGGATTGCTTAAGAAAGTATTTTGATGAAAATATGCCCTAGGTGTTCAAGCTGCAGCCATACAAATGAAAAATGACAGATGGGGCCATTTGAGTGAAATCCATCTGCTATGACAAGATTCCTAAGGGCAGTCTTTGCTGCCTTGTTAGAAGCACCCAGGCAGTGCAGAATTCCAGTGCGTTAATGCTTGCACCATTTTCCTGTTAATTCATTTAAGGTTTAGAAAACTTCTGACAGTAAATAGCTGAAACTCTTGCAACTCATTGAGCATGATATATCCCTGCTGCCAGGTAACAGTGGACTCAATGATCTTAAAGGTCTTTTCCAAACTAAATAATTCTATGATTCTATAAACCCAAAGTTTCACATTTATAACCAAAAATATTTGTTGACATTTTCATTCATGAGCAACTTTGATATCATGTGGGATTATTATTCATGCACCTTGACTCAGATGTGATTTTGGTATATGCTTAAGAGATCGGGAAAGCTGTGGGCCTTTTTTTTCCTGGTGTCTATAACAAGGAGGAAGGGAGGAATGGGAAAAGGACTCCGACTAGGACGGGTTTGAAAAATGTAGGTGGGGAGACTCACTGCTGCAGTGTTAAAGTGTTCTAGGTGGTTGCATGGCATATTTTTCTCATGCAGAATTAATGTATATTAGTAATATTTTGGGATCAGGAAGGAAATTTTTCCCTGAGTCTGATTAGCAAAGAATCTTGTGGAGATTTACTCCTGTAGCACTTAAGGTCTGATATTCCTTTGATGGTTCCTAACAAAGTCCCCAACACACAGCAGTGAAGCAGAATGGTGTTTTCTTCATGTGCTATTGTGTAGCTGTCATCAGATGTCTTCTACAGCCAGGTCTACCAGCTGTCAGAGGCCATAGCGCAATATTGTTTACCTTGAGCTAAGTATGGGTATGTGGAGTAAGAAGAAACTGTGTGGAGCTTTCTGTTAAGTGTGCTATTGTAATGCAAGCTAACCTCTGGCAGTGAGAGTTTAGACCTGATGACTCAATTGACTCCTTTCAGTCTCATGCTATGTCCTGTTCATCAAAAGCCTCCTAAAACCTGCAATCGACTGGATTGACAGCTCATGAAAAGACAATGTCTCATGTATCATAATGATGCCTTGAGTGTAGCAAACTGATTTGGGGTGGGAATCAATGCTGGTTCTCTGAAGGAAAAGCATTGTAGTTATACAGATCAAAAATGTAAAGAACTCTGCCAATAATTAGGCATCTTCTCACTTTCAGGCACCCTGCTGCTCTTAGCTTGTATCTTTATCTGGATTTTTCAGGCCCCCTGATTTAGTGCAGATTTCCACATGGAATTTTTTGAGGACAGGTGCAAAGATGATACTGCTGCTCCCTGGTACTTAAATGGCAGAACCTCAAGTACCATTATACTAAAGATCTTAGCTCAAGAGAAACATGTAGTGGCTGCTGCTGCTGCTTCTACAACCCTTTCTTGGTTTTGCTTGAAGTTCAAGTGGGAAGAAGTCTCCAAAACTTAGTTTTTTGAATATCGATGTGTCATTACCAAGGTTCAAGAGTTTCCATCATCATTTTGATCCCCAATGATTGATATCTACAAGTAGAACAGCTAATTTCTTAATGTGATGATGAATAGTTTTTTTGAGTCAAATTAACTTGTTCTTGCTTTCCTAATTTTTTGATCGCTTCTATATATGGATGAAACTGGTGGAAAAGGGTTTACTGGGTTGTGAATTGTCAGAAGATAATAGCAACACGTTGTGGGAATGATGATAAGAATTTGTTTTGGACTCGTGCATGGTCCACAGCATGACTTTACCTGCACCTGCCTTTCTGAAGGAGAACAGCACAATTCTTGCATAAGAAATCCTCCTCAAAGTAGCAATGAAATTAACGTAAAGTGAGCTGGCTAAAGAGCTATAATTTCCTTTCAGTTACTCATTACTCTGTGGTAAATCCTCATTTGGCTCTATAAGAAATATTCTTCATTTTAGTGTATTCATTTAGGAAAATCAAAGAGTTACTTAATATGCAGTTTCCATATAGTGAAACATTCTTTGTGCTCCTCTTTGTTCCTCCAACACTTAGTGTTGTGTGTTTCAGCATAATCAGTCTCCCAGTGGATTCTAGCATGAAAACAAATCTCGCTTTAATTTAGCGAGCTTAGGTTTACAAGGCAGTGCAAGGAAATTAAATTACCTGTTTGGAAACACAGCCTCCTTTCTCAAGAAATATTTTTAATATCACTTGCAATTTTCATGTAACTCGTTCCATTGTCACTTTTTAACTGTTGTGGTTGATCCATTAATCAAGAGTACAGGCAGGTGGGCAATAACTCAGACTATGTCAGCAATAGGTTTTATTGCTTTGAGATTTTTAGCAGAGTACATTTGTGGTGGCTGTTCTAGATTGTAGGCTCAAGACTGCAGCTTGGTCATCCATAAGGCACATCTACTGGAGTGGAGTAGTGAAAGTGAGGGAGCTATCAAGTTCATTTATACTTCACTGTGTGTCTGGAAAAACATATCTATGTCTTTCACATGCCCAAATGATTCTGTATATATTTTGAATTTGAATATTCAGTATTTTCAATGCTTTGTTTTGTAGTTCACAAAACCTCAGCTGCTTTTATGTCATGCCAGTGCTAAGCATAACACTCTATAACTATTTAGCATGTTCTATTAAAATTATGCACCCTTACAGAAGAAGCCCATTTTGTAGAATGGGCTTAGAATGCTTCTTAGAAAGAAGCACAGCACTTGTTGCATAAAAGCAGGATATAATTTTTGCAGCATGGTATATGTTATTAGAAACACTAATTTACTGACCAAAAATTTACAAGGAAGTATGCCTGCCTTGATGAGCCTTTTTACAAAACCATTTCATCAGGTCTCTGATGCAAGTGATAATCTGAAAGAGAGATCTTCTTCAAACCCATAGCCTAGAGATTAAAAGATTAGCCTTATATGTGGGATGTGGATTGTTCATATTCCAGCCAATGACTTTAGGACTGTCTTCATGCTATAACTGTCTTCCTGATGTCATCTGCTCTATTGTCTTGCTCTCTGTTTTTTGGGGGTTTTGGTTTTGTGTTCGGGTTTTTTTTGGTTGGTTGGTTTTTTTTTAATAAATCTTGAAATGTTTTTGGTTTGTTGTGCTGCAAAATGGAAAATGTTTTTTAATATTTTCCAAAGGTAGGAAACTGTTTCTCTGATGTCTTTATACAGCTCTTATTTCATATGCGGTTCCTGCAAGGCCTGATTTCCTTTGTCTTCCTGTAGCTATGGAGGAGAACAAGGGCTCTTCCTTCCCTGGTCAGTGTGCTCAGGGCTGCTTGGATTGTCATTCTACCACAAAAGGAAAGGGATGTGCCTGACACTCCCACCTCTACACAAGACGCAATAAAATAAGGAGCCAAACTAGTCTTCATGGTAAGCAGTACCTCAAACATGAGGAACAAAAATCTCTATCCCCTCAGATTAAGTGCTTTTCTGAATGACAGTTCCTTATGGGTCTTTCATTGAGATGATATACAGCGTGTGTTATTTTGAAGGACTGCTCTTAGATATAGGTAATCCCAGAGCACCAAGTGTTTGCAGCTTTCGTATGTAGGTATAAAGTCAACGTAATATCAACACAAGGACATGATTATGTAGACTGTACAAGTGCCTGAGATGGCAAATTAGATCTTAACCAGTCTCAGCTAGGGAAAGCATTAGAGCTGATATTTTAGAGAACACTATTTACTAGAATAAAGGAGTGGGGAATTGAGAGGGAGATCTGTCCCTCAAGACTAATCAACTAAAGGAATATTTTATTAAAGATAGTTCTTGTAGATAAAGGCATGTACAAGGAATATCTCTTTAAGGAACTAAGGTGGTTCTTGGAATCAGTCTAGTTTTATCTCTACCTCTGGTTCCTTTCAGTGAAGGCACTACTGGCATTAAGCTGGTTATGAAATTGCAACTGATCAAGTTATAATGCACAGGGGTGTATGTTAAAATTGCTTATTACTATACTATTATCTCTTTTGGTTTTCTGACCTGGAGCTTGTAGATCTCCTTTATAATAGGAAGTAAATATTTACATTTGGTTTGAAAAAAGAAGGAAATAATGCTGATGGATACAGAGCAGCTCTTGCTAGGGTGATGAAATGGGAATGAGAGAACATGAAGGTTTCTCTGCATGGGTTTGTGCAATAGCCACAATCCAGGCTGGTGGTGGGAGGGTTACCTGGGTTCTAAAGACCCTGTGGCATAAAGTCTCTGCAATCTGAGTTTAAAAAACCTGCAGACACAGGCTGTAGCAATCTGTTTTTCTCAGACTAACTATAAATGAGAATTCTGGATTGGGAGAAAGTGCATGATATACAGTCTCAAAAAATAATTCTGTAATACATTTTTATCATAGTATATCTTAAGAAGGTTCCGGTCATGAGCAAGTACTTCCCGCTTCTGTGTTTCATTACTCCACTACCCTCATTGTTCTGTAAAGTTACTGCAGCAATGCAGAACTGATTCTGAACTTTTTCTGTCCAACTTTCTTTAAGCCTATAACTGTGTTTCTTGAACTAATGTAGTCTGTGTTTTACAAATAAACATACAATTATGTATTCTCCATGTGATTCCAAAATACTGTGGGCAAAAATAGCACTTTTTCTTCCAGTCTCCTGTTTGGGTTTTTTTTTTTTTTGGATCCTGAGGTAATTTAAATGATCATATTACAATTTGACCTCATAGCTTGGTACAATGATGGTTCCCTGTAGGGCTGACCAAGCAGTGAGTGCCATATGTACTTGATTCTGTCACTGGAGAAAATATATGTGAATGTGAGGTAGATTTAGTCGAAGTTAAC
>JAOXNG010000042.1:22962712-22977071 GCA_028566535.1 Scolopax minor | reverse complement strand
TGTAGGCTTGCATGAAGGAAAGTGGGATTCTAGTGAGATTAACTTTGTGATAATACTCAACACTATCAAAATAGTGTGGCCCAAAATTTTATAAAGGTTACATTTTTAAAGGTTTTGTTGGTTTTTTCTTTCATTTATTTTAGCTTCATCATCTATAAGTGGTTTTAACTTTTTCAAAATACTATTATCAACTTCAGAGTATTTTTGATGTTCTTGAGATATAATTGTGTAAAACCCAAGTTACTATAATTTCTGTTTTTAAAACTTCAAGTTACTATTTACAAAGAAAATCTCTTGCTAACCTGAATGATAGTGTTGAAAAACCAGTGCCTTCAAAAATGTGCTCAGCAAATGTTAAAATGTCTAGTGTTCTGTAGTAGTTATAATGTTAATTTTAAACATGTCATAATTGAGACCATTCACAGGAAAAAGTGCCAGGAATTGGAATTCTCTGATTTTAATATTTTGGGCATTATACATGTAAATTTGTTCTTTAGTTAAAGAGGGCACTCTGCAGATCTTTAAGTCCTCAAAGACAGCTATCTTTGGTGCTGTTAGGGGATTACTCTTACTTTTCTGCATAGTCTTTCTGTTGTTGTTTCCTATGGCAACACACTACCTAGATAAAAGTGTTTACTAGTGATCTGTATGTTCTTCAGCATTGTTTTATACATCCTGGTTTATGTACAAGATATTGATGTCCAGTTCATGAATCAGCTATGCTGGAATCCTTGTTCAGATAGTATCATCTGACAAAACACTTTGACATACTCCTTTAAATTTAAAATTAAATTTAAATAAAATAAAAATAAATTTAAAAATATTTATTTTTTTTTTAATGAATAAGAACTGGAGTTAGGTTTATTTAAAATATGTGCTGTAAACTCTCATAATGGAAAAATAAATCCATGTTCTGAACAACTTTCAGTCCAAACAAAAAAAGATAAAGCATGTACAAATGGGGTAGCTTCATATAATGGATATAAAGTTATTAAATATTGAAGAAAGCTAAATGAAATTACAGAGGAGTTAAATATTATGAATCTCAAGGTTTTTTTGTATTTTTAAATGAGAATGAGGCTGCTTATAAAAAATTTGTGTTGAATTAAAGGTCAGCATTGGTAAGCAAGATAAATTTAATGTTTTTTTGAGTACAACTCAAAATAGCAGCCTTGTTTGTTTATGACTTTTTTGTGCCCTTGTGACATGAATGAAAGCATTTTGTGCTATTAGATACTTTCCCCAAGATTTTCAACTGTATAAACTTTCACGTACAAGGACATTATCAGACATGTGCTATTGAGGTTCCCATGACTACTTTTGGGACAGACTCATCATCTAATTCCAGTTTTTTTCCTTCACGTATAGTATGCAAGAAGCTTCCTTTCCTGAACATTGAGGCATATAGACTGTGGTAGTTTGGAATTTGTTTTGCATTCTTTGTAGTCTATTATGACAAATACATAAATTTATAAGGACTGGACATCTTAATCAAGGAGATGAAATTTCTTTTGTGTTAATAAAAATAACTTGCAATCTTGGAGACAGTTGAAGGCACAGAGAGGACAACTCTGTGGTCCATTAGCAAAAAGAGGGCGGTGCGACACAGTTTAAAGCTTTACTCTTATGTGCATATGTAAATTCAAAATGTGCTTTGCAGAAATAAGCGTCAAAAGTGAAAATGCTGCAAAGTTTTACATATCAGTATTTTGAATAGACGTTTATAAAATTTGCAGTTAGACTGTTTTTTCTGCACAGTACAGCTTTGGATTAACCAAATAATTTAGTAAGTTCCTGTTAAATGTTTAATATTACTTTGATCAATGTTAAAAACTAGTACCTCTCTTCCAGTGAAAAAAAAATTTACATAATAATCAAGCATATTTATAGCTGCATAAACTTGTAAGCATGTCAGAATAAATACAGAGTTACTTTAGAAATAGCCAATAGATTACTGCATAATATCAAATCTGTTAGATAAGGCACTTGATGCATTTTCTCAAATAAGCTTGTAAAAAGAAAGAGTTGTAACAAAGGAGACCTCCACCTCAAAATTCCCCCCCCTTTTTATATGTCAGAACAGATTTTGCAAATGGGAATTGTCATTATTCAAAGGCCTTCTCTTGGGGGCCAGAAAATGTGCTTATGGCAGAAGACTTTTTGTGCCGTTTCTTTCATGCAAAATAGGTTGCTGTTGTGCAGTATGATCAAACCAGCACCATCTTATCTGCAGGAACTCCACTGAGTAATTTAATGTTGCTGAGATGCACTGCTTATAATGTATTCTTTAGTGAAAATGTTCTCCAAAGAGTTCCCAACTCATAATTGCATATCATAAATCATATAAATTCTGCTTTAACTGAACTTATTGTCAGAACTCATATTGCTTTAATTGGAGCAGGAATTTCACATTATTATGTCATATAAAAACACACAAAGCATTATGATTTAAAGTTATCTATCTTAAAGTAAATCCAGAACCAAAACAGCTGGTGTTTCAGTAACAAATACAGTGACACCACATGGAAAATAAGTGTGTGAGATAGAAGAAAAATTTTTTTCTTTACAATTTGTCTTTGACAAAACTTATAAAATGTGTTTTATATGTGAAAGTTTCAGGAGAGTTTTCAGTTTCTTTTGTATGTAGGGAACTGTAGCGTTTTGTTTTCTACTTAGAGACCTACTCAATGGTGGTTTTTTCCTAATGCTGAGAAAGATTTAATCCTGTAAAGCACAAACATTTATTTACTTCTCCTACTTCCCAGCTATTTTCAGTTTCCACTTCTAGCTTAGTTTCTTTTCCCTCAAAATGTATTTATTCATGTCTTTTGTTTTCTCTGTCTTCCAGATGAAGACTTAAATTTTTTAATAAACTCCTAATCCTCGTTTCTTTGGTGACCTAAGCCCCCAAATTTGCCTGTCTTCTACAGTCTTTGTTCTTAGCTGCTGTTCTACAAGATTTTAGTTTTTGCTCCTATCTTTGGTTTCTAGCCCATTCAGGAGCAGGCAATACACTAAATCCAGGTTAGCATCTCTGGTGATACCCTGGAGGAATTAAGGTCTGTAATGTTATAAAGTTACATGTGCACAATACAGTCACGTGCATGAACTATGTGAACAGGACTTGCTTGTTGAAAATGCAATCTATGAAATATTCTAGTTATCAGTAACTGGAGTTACTGGAGACTCTAGCAAATTTCTGTTAAGGGTGTGCGTTTTAAAATCATCTAGCTTGATCACGTAAGAGTGGACATGGCACAAGCCACATCTGTGAATCAAATTCATCTTTTGACCTCTCCTTCTTCCCCTATGATATCTCTATGTCTTGATCCAAAGCCTAGGGCTGTTAAAACTAACTAGAGAAAAGGCCTCTGGACAAATTCTGTTTTTTTCAGTAGCCTTCTTCTCTGAAGTATCTGAAACAAGTAGATAAAACTCTGGCTCTTGCTCACCGCACAAGTCTTGCTGTGGTATTTAACCAGCAAAGTATCACCACAGAGGAGGATTGAATCACCAAACCAATGGCATCCAGACCTGGGAGGGGATTTTTTCAGCCATAATGACCGTGCATTGCAGATGTCAATATATCATCTGCCTCAGGAATTTCATGTTATGCCATATCCTCCTAATAGGGCATTAGAAACTCTGTCTTTGGTGTACAAGATAAGGACTTGTTGCTTGTAGTGCAGGCTGGGTAAGGCATTAAGTATCCTCAGTTTGGCTGGTTTTTAGAGGAAGGCCTTTGCCACTTAGAAAGACAGGATTCCAATAGGCTGAGCTGAAGTTCAATGAAGTTAGCAGATGAAAGCCTAAATGTTCTGCTGATTTTACTAGAATCGACAACTTCTTTAAGGTGAAGAGGAGAGAACATATTATCCGTACATTTAAATGGAAAGTAGATATATTATGCTATTTTGGGAAAAAAAAAAAGATAAAAAAAACATTTGCATTCATAAAGCAATTCTTAACCCTTATGATTTGCTTCCTCAGGTTTTAACTTCCTAAAGTTTAGAAAGCTGCAGTTAAATCAGCTAGACAATATTGACTCTGCCCTAATGTCGGTAGTTACAGCTTCTAATATTCACTTTTTTCCTTTCTTCTTTTGTGTTATTTTGAATCAGTGACACTTTTTAAGTATTTTAGGTCAGAAACCCTCTGAATTTTGGAAATACCATTGTACAATATACCTTGTACACAGACTGCTTTCCACCCATTCTCCCCACTCCAAACAAGTGTCTATAATGGCTTATAGAAAACATGTTGTCCTTCGCCATAAGATGATGTCCTCAATACATTTTGTCTATATTGTGGTCCAGTTGTAATAGTACTTCTGCACTGACAAATTGCAGTTCTGTACACAGGCATTGAGACTTGGAAGATATAATTTACAGAGTATGATTGCCTTCAGAAAGCCCTGTGCATATCTTGCCATCTGATAAACGAGGCAGTTGCCTTTTAATGACATAGACATAAAGGACACAGAGTGAGTGTACCTATAGCTGTACTCACAGTAATGGGCTTTTTGGTAGATTGTCAAAGGGCTTGACTGGGGCAGGTAGTTGATATTTTCTTCTCCTGCTGCTGCCAATGTATCTTGTGTGTGATTTTATTCTCTGTTGCAGAACTTCCCATGGGTCATTTGGTGCAGGTGTAAAGTGTTCAGATACCATCATAACTTGTAGGGGATTTTGGTGTGAGGGGTTAGTTGTAGTTCTTACTGGGTATCAGGTGGCAAATAGCAGAGTGAAGTTTTGAGCGTGCCATCTAGAAGGGGTAAAACCCAAGGCACTCTGCAGAGGATGGGGAAAAGGCACCAAAATAGAATGTAGGAGTTTGGCATATTTTTGGGTTTCTAAACATCCATCCTTTCTCTCCATTCCTTGTGCTAAATTATGGGGTGTGTCCTTGAGCTGACTTTCAGGACAACTTTCCTAGGGCATTTGATTTCCTGTAGACTCTACAGAATGAGTTTGGTTTTCTTTTGCCTTTTTCTACTTCATTGTTTTCTATGCCAAGTGCATTTGCAGCTGGAACACAGAGTGGCAGTTTTCTAGCAAGATGGTTTAATTACATCCGAAGGCTTGTAATCATAAGCTTTGGTGGGACAGGCTATGAAAATGCAGTATAAATGGTGCATACAAATTGAAATGACCTCTAACTGTAATAAAAGAACAAGATTAATTGACTTATCCTAGATGCTACAAATTATTTACATTATGATTTTATATGACTGACTAAATAAATTATAGGAAGGGAAGAAAATTTTAAAAAACAAAACAAAATGTCCATCCCACAGCATAGCTATATTTCATCTGCGCATCTTAATTAAATACATATGAATTCATGAAAGCATCGTACTGACTTCATCTTTTACCCAGCTAGAGAAATGCAAGAAAAAAGGTAAACAATAAATGGTTTCAGAAAAGATTTAAAAAAAAAAAAGACAAACCCTTTATTTTTTTTGTTCAGTTTTAGTCTGTGCTACAACTTAATAGACTTTAAGAGGGAGAAGGATTTTCTCTATACTTCTTATCTGCTGCATATCCAGCCTGTTCAGTTTTTTGAGTTTAGCTTGTTCTATAGTACTCTGCTTTCAGAGTTCCTGAAACTTCATATACAAACCAGTACATAGATTTCTTCCATCACCTTTATTAAATGGAAATTAAAAAACAAAGTTTGCCTATCACTTGCTTCTATAGAATGTTGTTATTTGTAAGTGCTGCTAAAAAAGTGACTCTTCTTTTTACAGGCAAAACAAGAGTTCCCACCATATTTTAAATTTTGTAAAGATGCCAAAAATGTACATTAATCTTCAAGAGATTCTAATAAGCACCTTACATTATGGGAATTACATGATTTGGGTTTTTTTCTATTTAGAAGTAAAAATTCTTAAAGTACACAGTATGGTAAAAAAAAATTGTTCTAGTGTTTAAATAAATGCAGTGTGGCATTACTGTGTCTTTGGAAACATGATTGGATGGAAACAGCTGAGAAAATATTGCAACCAACATAGTTTGGAGGGCATTTAAAACTAAATGTGGAATGAAAGAAAAAGAATAACTATATATTTACATTAAGTTCTTAAGGTTCTAATGAATTACAGTTGAAAAAAGTGTGTGGGTTTTTTTTTTCAGATATGGCTTTGAGTATCTGTCAGAAAGGTAAAGGTCTTAAATCTACTCTATTCCTGGGATTTCTGTAATTATCTGCCAATACTCTATATATGTTATCTAAAGCATAAATTATTCCCCTAAGCATGAATACAACCTGGATCTGAATGCCCAATAGTCTGTCTTGAACATATTAAATTTATTTATCTACAGTAATTAAAAATAATTATTTGAAGCTCAGGGCTGTGAAAATGGAGGGTAAAATGAAATATTGCTTAAGTTACAGGGAGTCATGTTTTGAGGTTCTGTTCTAAAGCAGGGGAATTAGTGGCCGAGTTACAGATGATGTTTTTACTTCAGTACTTTATAAAAATAGAGACAGTAGATAAGGGATTGGGAAAAAATCACAACTCAAAGAATATGTAATTTGTATTTAAAAATATGTGCTTCTCAAATATCTTGAAACTTGAATCAGTATCTAGAATGACACAGAACTCTTCTGAATTAATTTTTAAAATTCTATTTTTTTGAAAGATGCTGTGTAGGGATAAGAAAATATAGATTTTGATGAGAGGAATGTTGAACTATGGATAAATGCTGATTTGAACTAGTCTAACATTTTGTAGCTGCCCTTTTGTCTTAGAAGAAGAAATGTAAACTGTTCATGAATCATGTTATATTTGAAGGTTCTTCTTTTAGAATCTATATCTTAAGAAAGTCTATGTAGTATTGTGTGCATATAGTAAGAGTTTCTGTGTTAACTTTTTAGCAAAGTCAATATAAACAACCCCCCCAATCAGAACACCAGCTAGTAATCTCAGTATTATAGATTTCATATTTTAAAAGAAGCATCCAAAACAGTGTTAAAGGGTGAATAATTGTAATGATGTGCAAATATTTCACATTTATAGATCTGCTGATGCAAAAGAATTTTTTTGCGCTCCCAAAGAGTGTGGATGATTTCCACTGTTTTTAAAATTGCTATACCATCTGTTACTCAAAGCTTGTATAGTAATTTTTCCTTTGGAGATGTACCTCAGAAGAGCTTACCAAAATTTTGACCTTTTATTGTATTTTGCTTTTGGTTTGTTGTTTCTTTTTTCTTCCTAATACCAGACACTAAAGTCTAAGGCTAAATTGTAGAACTTGTTCCTAATGTGCTTTCTCTTCTTCACACCCAAACATAATTTAAGTCACTCATTTGACTGTTATTCTTGGTCATGGGACACAAGTAGAAAAAAGATAAGGCTTGTAGAATTGCAGTCACTGAATACTGAGATTATTTCTTAAGTAAAAGTGTCATCAAAACTGTAGAATCTATTGTAGGAGGAAAAGGGGCTTGGGGACTTTTGGCTTTTTGCTTTGGGGGTTTTTGGGGTTGTGTGGGATTTCCTTTGGTTTTGGTGAGAGCTCAGACACTTAACAGAACCAGGAGGAAGGAAAGGCTAGATTTGGTACTTGAACTTTTAGTTACATAAGGATTTCCCTTTTCATTCAAATGCCTACTTACTAGTTCATTATTGCTAAATTGTATCTGCCTTCAAGAGATCATATTTTGTTCTGTACAGCATGTGTCAATCAAAGCCTTAGAATCGTACCAGAGTACAAAAGCAGCGTATTTATGTGACTGGATGCTGAGGCAATTCACATATTCAAATAACAGATACGGAATACTTAACTGCCCTGCAAGCTGGAATCCCAAATGCCACACAAAGCTCTGAAATTGCATCCATCATTTCTCATATTTCAAATTTGACAAGAATTTTGGCCTTCATCCTATTACACAAACTAACCAAAATCTCTCCTGGCTGTGCAGTCATTACAAGATGAAGAGATTTGAGTTACCAATTTTCCCTTTCACATTTCCTAACACATCCTGCATCCCTGGCTTCAGGAACATAGCAGAGCTAAGCCTCTTAGACAATTCAAAGGAAAAAGAAAAGGCATCCATCCTTATCCTGTCCAATAAATAGGAGATGGTGAGAGGGACACACATTGAAAAGGTTCAGGAGTAAGGCAAATCTAATGGTATGTGATATATCCCACACTTTAAATGTGTCTTTGTCTAATTATTATGTAATTCAAGCCCAGATAGTCTAATGTTGAATAGCTGTATTTGAAGGACAGTTCGTTTTCTGAAAAACTTCATATCCCACTAAGCATAACTAAAGCTGGATGAACAGAAACAAAGTGGTGAGTAGAAAGTGATTGAAATGTAGGAGTTTATATTTTTGCTACAATGCACAGAAGTACTTTCAAATATTTTTCCAAAAATGTAAACTGAGAAGTTTGCCGAGAGTCCAGTTCTCACTTGCGCTTCTGCTTGTCTCTACACCCTGACAAAAGTTGCGTTTCTCTGGACGTCCTTTCTCTTACATCAGTTTTGCAACTGAAAGCAATTCCTTCCAAAGTGTTTGATGCTAATTATGTCTGACAGTTGGGAACACGTTAAAAATATTTTGAAAATAGGTTCTTTATTTTGGTGTCTTAATTGGCAGGGTGTCTGTAAGTGTTGGTTTTCGTATCAATGAATTGTGGTACAATATGCAAATAATTTTGGTTTAATATTTGAAGGTTTATAAAGTACTTTGGTATCTTGTTAGTGACTTTTTGAGTAATAATAATAATAATATTGGATGTGTGATAAATAGTTTCTCTTTAAAAATAAAATGAGCTAAATGGATGTAAAATACAAAACAAACTAATTAGGCATACTATTTCTTTTCTAGTGAACAAACACAAGCCCTGGATTGAGACATCATACCATGGAATCATAACTGAAAACAATGACACTATAATTTTGGATCCTCCCCTTGTTGCTTTGGACAAAGATGCACCTGTTCCCTTTGCAGGTAGGAACATACATTAACAGCAGCGTTTGAATTTATGGGTTATTAGCATTCGTAAGGAATTTGAGGTGCAGAGATAATGTAATCTGAAGGACATATTTAGAGACTGTATCCAAGTACTTGGGACTTGACAGCTGGTCCCCAGACCTCTAAATGAGGCATCTTTTACAATGACAGTATCTTCTCATTTGTTGTGAAGTAGAAGGGATTATAAACAGCATAATGCAGCTTCCACTATCAACATATTTTTTTAATGAAAACTCTAGAATTTTATAATTAAATTTGAATTTGCTTTTATAGAAATGAATCATTACAATTGCCTAAAGTAATAATATGTAGTTAAATTCATTTAGTAATAATAGCCTCTGCTTTCTCTCTTCTTACTCTGTTCCCTGGCCCAAGCTGGCTATGGACAAATTATGTCACAAATATTTAAAGTTGCTAAAATTTTATTTTACTGTTTTAATACTTCATTACTGTCAAGACTTGGACAGAAACTTTAATGGAAGGTTTGAAGATTTTTGCTGAGATCGCTGTATGATAGATGTATGTTATATAGAAGGTTTTACTTGTATTAAGTCTATTTTTCAAGATACATATTCTGACGTATTATGACTTCCTTAAGCTGAAAATAGTACTTCTGCATGTCAAGAAAGTTTTCTCTTAAATTACCTGTTTCATTAAAAATATTTTTGAAGAAAAGGGGGACTATTAGGGCTTGATAGCTGTTTTGAAGAGCCTAAAAAGATGCAGTTGTTAAAAAGATTGTATTGCTTAAGAATGTTCATCTTTTATAAGTAAAACGTATTTCATACCTGTATTTACTAATTTATACCTACTTATTCCATATTTATTTCTGTATCTTGCTAGTGAGAGCGTAGTCCTTTTGGAACCATGCTTAATTTGTAGAAGTAAGGGTAAGTAGTCCTTATACTTATAGCCAAGGCAAGAATAACTTCAGAAATGAGGTGCAACAGTGTCTTGCTAGACATTGTCATGTCAAAATAAGTGTGCTGGGGCCATGCACTGGAGACTATAAACCTCACTTGAGGTTTTTTTGTGTGTGTGTGTGTCAAAATTGTCTGCATTATGCTTTATAAAACAAAGTTAATGTTGAAATCCAGGACATCTGTAGATAGGCTAGCATTGTGGTCTCTAGGATTATAATGATGACAAGACATGCTCTACTAATAGCAGATACCAGCAGACAATAAAATTGCACTGTTATTTCCATGCAGGAAGGCACATGTCTGCTGTACAGCCCTGGCTTAAAAGAACCAGGCAGGGCTGTTTGTACCACTTGCTGTAAAAGCTCCAAGTTCAGCAAGAGGACCCTGGAAGCCATGTAGGTTTTCCAGTTCTTAGCTATGTATTATCAGGGGTGCTTTGATTAATGTACAGATAGATCTCCTTGCTCCTGTCAATTGCCTTGGTGCACAGGTAGTTTATATATTTCATATTTTTCACCTGAGCAAATAATCTTTCACTTAATAACTGCTCTGTTACTAAGTACAAAAGCAGAACTAAGCTATTAAGACACATTTGATACTCATTGATGTTTCTTTTCTGCTCCCGGTGTTTTGGGTATTCTAATTTTCTCATTTTTTATTTTAAATGTTAGTTGTGGTAAAGACCAACTCTAAGCAGTATTTTTGTTCTCTCTTTCGGAAATTTTAATGTTGTTCCCTAATACCTGTGCCTTTTCTCCTCTCCATGGCTACTAAAGCTAGTCTTTTATAAACTGTCTTTTCAACCCCTTCTATTGCTACAGACATTACAGTGCATGTCAAATCGCTATTCATGGAGTGGGCATAAGAGAAAATTACTATAATCCGCACTTTTTTTTTCTTGCCTCTCTCTAATGTTTAAAATGAAAATAATGACAGGAAAAAAAGGAATCTTCTGTGCAGTTTCCCTCTCAACAGGTCTGTGTTTCCAGGGAGGACTAACGGGAGACTCACAGGCACATTTACTCCTGTTAAAGTACTGGCTGTTAAATATGATCAGCCTATTTCATAACTGGAGCATGAAGAATTTCAGAACTCTTTTTTTTTTTTTTTCATTGCAATGATTTTGGTGTCTCTTTCTTTTATTAATTTATTAATTTATTAATTATAATTGTGAATTGTGCAATGATTGGAGTAGATGTAAAATTATGGTTCTTAAAATTATCATGGTATTAACATATTCACTTTCTTTTTTTCATGCAAGTACATTTCCTTGTTTTGAAAGTATATTTCCATGTTTTGAAGAAATCACATGAGTAGTTTTCCAGACTTTGATTTTTCAAGTCCTGACTGACCTGAAAGGGATTTTCACACATTGGTGTTGCAATGCAACTGATCTCATATATATATATATATATATATATATATATATTTGTAAATAACTAGGGTCATAACAGTAGCCTGGAGACTTTTGCAGGGTGTTGCAGGAAAAAAAGACACCAAGACTGGAAAACCTATGAAGAAACTCATTCCTATAGGAATAGACTAAGCTTTCTGTCCTTCTCTTAAAACAGAATCGTGTAGGTGCAGTATGGGTTTACTTATCTAATTTAGGGAAATCCATTGGAGGAATCTCTCCTTTAAAAAGTATACTAAAACTCACCCAAAAAACCAAATGTAACTTTAATTAGGCTTACACCAATCTTCAGGGTCAGCCATACAACAGTATTTTACACACATACATCAGTCAGTTATTTCATGCTGGTTATGAGGCTGGAAGACTTTCAGGTGTAGGAGCGGTTTGGCTAGAAGCATGGTGAGATCAACTGAATTTTATATGTTATGTTTCTGTGATAGCAAGAAATCCTCATACAATGCTGTAGGATTTTGGAAGGCTATTTTGAAAGGACACATTTTAGTAACAGCAACTGCATTTCGTTAGCAGTATTGTGCAAAAATAGATCTGAGAGGAACTTCCACATATCTCCAGTCCATTCTCCTACCTTAGGCAGGACCCATTGTACCTATGTCATTCCTGATAAATAGTTTTCTGTCCTAATCTTAAAAATCTGTAGTGACAGAGATGCAACATCTACCCAGGCAATCTATTCCATGCTTCACCATACTCACTGTTTTTCATGACGCTTATCTGGAACTTTCTGTACTGCAGTTTTAGCCCATTAGTTTTTGTCCTGTCCACCATGATTGGGCAGTGCAGATTATTTCCATTCCTTTTTTTTCTTTTGCAGCAACAGTCTTTTGTATTACTCCCTAAAAGTACTGTGAGCATCTTAAACAGCATGGGATGAGAGGGTGCCAGCTGTCTGTTGTGTTACTGAATCGGACCTGAAGCAGAGAAATAGGAGGAAGCTTTCAGAACAATGATATGATGAATGCCCTTTTCACCTTGAAAGTGAAGAGCCTAACTCTTCACTGTGTCATTGTTATTAAGCTGACACACTTGGTTTGAGTGCAATGTGTTGCACCAAGGTTAAGCTGGATAATTTTGCAACAGTGAATTGGTCCTGTTAAGTCTTAAGCTGCTTTTATGTTTTTATGCTCTTAATCTTGATAGATTTACAGATAGCCTTTTTTAAAAGTTGTGTGTCTTTCTGTCTCCACACAGGCAGGTACTCTGTATCTCAGTAGCAGATGCAAATTATATTTACTTTGCAGATGGATTCCCAGTCTGTGACTATATTTTGGCTGTAATAAGACCACTGTAAAGGATAAGGAGACAATGAAACCAGACAAGAAGGATGTCTAAATATTAACTGAACTACAGGCTGCATCCAAAAGCTCTCCCAAATCATCTTTGTTATTTTTGCAGTTCAGAGGAGCGTGTATTCTCAGCTGCACCACAGCAAATCTCGTAGTTGTCAGTCCACTTACACCCAGGGGCTGAACACAAAATCCCATTTCTCTGCTTCAAACTGTGAAGCTGTCTAGCCTTCTTGTTTGTTTGTTTTTATTGATAAGCAGTGGCAATAATAACAGAAAAAATCGGTTTTGGTACATTAAAAACATGGAAATTATTTTTCAAATTGTGACTCTGAATACTGTTGTTTTTAACTCGGGCAGACTTAAAACATGCTCTCAGTTTATAATGCCCAAAATTCATTGATGTCAAATATTTCACTCTGAAAATGATGCATGATCAAAATACCTGAACAGTAAGTAAAGTTGAGTATTGCAGTTGTTTATAAGAAATCACCTGCTGACTTTTTTAAAAACTTGTATATTTTATGCTTAGATGTATTAATGTAACTTAATTAGTTAAGACTGTAACTATAAAGGCAAAAAAAATATTTTCAAGGCAATAATAACCTAAGGTGGAATAAAAGATTGGCAATAGCACAGTCAATTCCAGAGATGCTGATTTTGAACTAAGGAATAGTGCTTGTTGTCCAGTAAAGTTAATGACAAATGCTCAGGCTTCAAATTAAGAATGCACCAAAACCATCACTCTGACAGTGACCTCTGTTGGTTAGTCCCAGAAGTTCAGCGATGAGGTTTTGGGAGTGTTTTGTTCTTGAAGGTGTTGCCGGTTAAGTTTTATTCCTTTCTTAGACAGTTTGACAGGAGTAAAATATAAGTAGGCAATATTAATGTCTTGAAAGAAGACTAAAGATTAAAGAATTCAGACTATCCTAATAGAGCTTTTAGTAGCTGTTAAGTGGTCGGTCATTGCAGGAGTAAGTGGTTAGGAGGAAAATTAGACTTTAATGCACGGACAGTGAATGTAAGTTGCTTCCGGCAGACACAAATAGTAATGAATGAGAACGTTGAGATAAACTTTGTTACACCTAAGTATGCTAAATTCCTCAAAGCCAGAAAGAAGTCAGTGAAGTAACCAATTAATTATGGTTTGATGATATTCACTTGAGCTTTAGGACTTATTATGTAAAATATTGACATGAAATTAGTTGGAACTGTTTTGAATAGTTCGCTCTATAAATAAGACTTGATCTCTGGGAAATAAGGGCGGGATATTACTGTGGATATACAAACATACACATGGGGTCAGACATTTTATGACATTTGATGGTGCCGAAGTATACTAAAGGACTATGTGATTAAAAACTGTTTAAATTAAATAGGTTATAACTGAGCTTGCCAGGAAAACACTGCCAGCTGTTAACCTTCTGTGCTGTTCAGACACTAAAGATAAACTGAAATGGGAAGTACTGGAATTGCTTGGCCTGCAGGTCTCCAAATTGGTAGCTCTCACTATAGGTGAAAATTTTGTCACACACCTTCTTTGAAACTAATGAAGCCTTGCCATTTGAGTACCATTACCTTTAATAAAAAAATCCAATCTTTAACAATTTCCTAACGTTGTTATCATCAGAACTATGGCTGGTAATAGCTAGATAATCCAGTAAAACAAAGCTTTCTACAAAAAAAAAAAAAAAGCTTATGTTAGTATGGAGATCACTCATTGTAGCAAAGG
>JAOXNG010000042.1:22947354-22959663 GCA_028566535.1 Scolopax minor | reverse complement strand
TGTACTGTGGTTAGGGCAGATGCAACCTATGCAATTGGATCAGTGTCAATGTTGAACCTGACCTAACAATCCTGCTAGAGATACACATCAGTTTGGTTAACCTCTATCTCTGTGCCTGTCAGCTCCCAACCAGTAAGGCAGATACATTACTGAGATGTTGCAAGGTTGGAGATGAGACATGAGGAAAAAGCACTGGCAAATAGTGGAGTTGGGAAAAGAGGGGGGAAAAGATGTTCTTATGTAATAGGTGATCACTGTACACGATGCATTGTGTAGGTATGTTAAGGTTGTTATTTCTCAAAATTAAAAAATAATTTCTTGAGCGTTTAGTCTTGGGGTTCTGTTTTGTGAAGAAGCAATTAAGTATGACCTGTTTTTTATTAAAAATATGGAATAAGCTAGATACCCTTGTTATAAAATAGATCTGTATTTGTTCTTGTCTGTTATAGATTTAATATCAAGAGATAAAATACCCAGTTATATATGATGATAACACAATACATCATGTAAAGAACCAAGTATTCAAGTATTTTCTCAACTGTGTTATGTGCATAGGGAAATGTTACTGGGATGGTACTGATCCCAGTAACATGAGAATGTTCACAGTAAAGTGAATGGTACTGATTCCACTGTGATACAGTGAGGGAGGAAGGAGAAGTTGAGAGAAATATTGAAAGAATTCATTAGATTTTCTAAGGAGACATATTGAAAACAATAGTGCTAATATAACATCTAGGTTTTGCAGGGCTTTCATTCTGCTGGCGTTTTGTTATAGCAGACTTCAAGGTACTTAAAACAATTACTTGCCTACATTCTCAGATAACTGCTAATTCAGAAAGGGTGGATGGCTTTGATGCAGTTACTGCATGTGAAAATACCAGACATAGTCCAATACATCTGATATGTTCAGTTGTCAGGATCCTTATTTTCAGCTGTTACATCTTCCTAGATGGGGCATGAGAAGGAGCTTGGCAGAAAGAAGGTGTAAGTTGCCTTTTTTCCCTAAATGATTAGCATCTCTTACTTTTTGTGGTGTTGCATTTACTGTCTGTATAAAAGACAAATTGGTTTAAAAGACAAAATAAATTATTCTCTCATCAGGTATTCTGCTACACAAAATATATACCCATTTCATTCATGTAATTGGCCTTTGGAGATAAAATGTACTAGATAACTAAACTCTTGAGGTGAGATTTGCTTTTCTCTTTTACTATATTTGAATTTTTAGCCTTTGTTTCTTTGTAGACTCTTCTGTTTATTCTGTCTTTCCTGAATTAAATCATTTTTGTAACTGAACTGTGCAAATTTAGTGCAACATGAAATTTAAGGAATGGAGACAAAATGAAAGTCAACTCACTGTTATAGTAATCAGTTTAGCCATAATTTGCAGAACAGAACTTAAATATTAATCCACAGAAACAATGTGCCTGCTTTTATATAAATGTCATCATTGTGAGACTGGTCAGGGGGTTGCAGCATTTGCCCGTGAGAAGAAGCTGAGGGAACTGGGCTTGTTGAGCCTGGAGAAGAGGGAGAATTTGGTGGGAACAAAGAAATAGGGCCCAGTGGCACCTAAGAGGAGGGGATTGAGAAGATGGAGATGGGCAATTTGTGGTGGGAGAAGGAAAGACGGCAGATAGGAATTGAAACAAGAGGAGTTCAGACTGCACATAAAGCAGAACTTTTTTACCAGTACAAAGACTCGATGAGGAAGATTAGAGACAGAGCCGCCTTCATTGATAGAGGTTTTGAAGACCCAACTGGATAGAGAGGTTACACCCCTGAGTAACCTGAATTCACAGCTGCCCTGGCTTTGAGCAGGACACTGGCCCAGAGAACTACTGAGGTCCCCTTCAGCCTGAATTGTCCTGTGATTTTATGATGTTTGGATGTTTCTTTCAGAAATTAAATTGCCAAAGAAGGAGTTATTGAGAGGATACATGAGCTTGTTGTAACGCTGTATCGGAAACATAGCGTGCTCACTTGCTATGGAATTGAAGACAATGTCTGTGTTGGCAATGACAATGCCACTTGATAAGTGAAATCAGAGGATCTCAGTAGCAGTGGCCTAGCTGAAGTCAGCTAGCAATGTTCTTTAGCTGAGTATTCTTAACAGACTCAGAGAGGAGAACAGGCTTCACAGTTTAGTGCAAACCTTTTTTTTTTTTTTTGCATTGAAGTGATACTTTTATTTCCAAGTAAATTCCTTTTAAACAGGAGCCTAAGCTTTTTATGTGAACTATTCTTTTTACTCTTAACTGTATAGGATACACACAAAAATGAAGGTCTACGAAACATTAGTTATAAATAAAAGTTCCTAATGCAAATTGTTTAACTTTATATGACTGCTGAGCTGTAAATGCTCTTTATGTGTCTTGTGTTCATGCAAAATTCAGCAGAAAGTACATTGAAGAGAGTTGACAGCAAACTGGCTCTTACAGTTAGCTCTCTTGGCAAAATATCCAGATTGTATTGAGTGAACACCTTGGCAGTGGTTCATATCCAGATTGTATTATCTTGTATAGATGTTCTGTGTTAACTGTAATCACATAATATTCATGAAAGGCCACATGTCCCCTGCGAACTTTGACAATGTATATCAAGTAAGTACTTTTTTATTTGTCGTTCTCTCACTGTTGTTTTAGAGAGTATATAAAAAATAAGTAGACACTAATATCAAACCTCTCAGTATTTTTAAATACGTCAGCTTCTGATATATGCAATTAATAGTTAAACATGCTAGAATATTTAAATGCAATCTTTAAATAGCTGAATACTACTTTAAGAAGAATCTATATTTTCTGCCCTTGATTCATTTGAGTTCTTTGTCTCACAGTTTGACTTCATTTTCTGGTTAATTGTTGTTTTGAACAAATTTTTGGAGGAGAGATTGTGAAAGAGACTAGTAGGGATTCAAAATCTTGTCATGCTGTTGGACATCTGTCTGCTTCACGTTAATTGCAATATATTAATTTACTTTTAATTTTAAACAGCTTTTTAAAAGAATCTTATTACCAGATATAATAGACCATTTACTGCACATACTGTCCCTTCTGGCTTTTTTATATTCCTTTGATCTTCAGCTATTATAGAAGATTAAATGACAGAAAAGCAGAAGTTAAAAAGGAAAAAAAAAAAAAAAAACGAAACAAAAAAAACCTTCTAAACAGCCCAAAAACTAACAAAAGAGCACCAAACAAGTTTGATAATCTTACTGCTGGGACTATAACTTTTTTTGTTGCTTTTTTGTCTCTTGCAATTAAAAGCAGAAGTTAAAAAGGAAGCTTTTCACTTTAATCATAAGATTCTAGTACCCAGAATTGTTCAGACTAGTTTTATACCTGCTCTTTTCTGTAAGGAAGTGAGTCTTATATTTTTGGGTACATAGACTGAAAAAAATATTTTACTTGATCTACTTACACTCACTGTGTTATACTGAAATTTCCTTCTTACAGATTGACTTTTATAACTTTTTTATTTACTTTCATTTAAAGTTTTTTTTTCCTTTGACCTACTCTAAGCCCCTCTTATTATATGACCAATCTAGGGTTTCTGAGGTATTTTTTCCTATTGCTGTGTTTAGAAATACATGGATGTTTAAAAAAGAGAAGCTGCACAGATCTGAGTAGATTTTGTTGGCTCATTGTGAGTGATATTCTTATGCCAAACTGTCATTATTACTCATTTTCATTTTCAGTTTAATCTGAAAAATTAGGGAGAGGGATAAGTGAACTTCAGTAATAATGCTATTGAAGTAACGGAGACACAGAAATTATAATAACCCATTAATTACTGCTGTACAATTATTATATAAAATACCTGAAAATAAATGGTTAGATTTATATGTATAATGATGCACTACTCTAAAGAAAGATGAGAAACTCTTTTTTTTCCTTGGTCATATGATAAATAGTACGAGCCTTTTTTTCGAAGGTTTCATACTTGTATTGCAGTGACATTCAAAAGTCATCTAAGTGCCTATTGGTCTGGGTTACTGGTTAAAAATGCCATCTGAAATTGTACAAGTAAAATTAGACTGTAAGACTTAAGATAACTTCCTGATTGAATTGTGTCAAAATTTCTAAAGGATATAAAACTGTATGCTGGCTAGGAATATTAATTTAGTACCAAATCTAATGTATTTTTAACTGGAAAAACAAACCCAAACCAAAAGAACTGCACAGTTAGAAATACCTAACCTTATTCCAGATATCTGGAGAATCTCTTAGTATCTTCACTGATTGGGTGCTTTGTCAGTAGCACTAGACTAGCACACGGAAATTTTGTTCAGTGATTTGGAAACAGCCACACCATGTATATATGAAGCCTGCTGCTTCTCTATTAAATGGATCAAATCTTTATTATTTTAAATGTTTTCTGACGTAAGGATGACTTGTTTCTCAGACTGAAAGGCAACATAGAGAGGACAGTTCATGTGCTAGAACTTAACTAGTCCTTGGGCAATGGTGCTTTGGGAACAGCTCCATTGACTGGGTGGTGAAGGCAGGCTCTTGACAGCTTCTATGATGAGCTGCCTAAAATGTAATGTTCTGAGGGCTCACCACAGTGCTCACCAACAGAAGCAAACTGGACTGGATTGAGAAAGGATACGCTTTGGTTATGGAGACATTGGGAATTTGAGTGAAGATTATATGTTTTAATGAACTAGCTACTGCTATCAAACTACATGAAATTGGTAAGATAGTTTGCATGGAGAAGTAAGAAGATTGAGATAAAAATTATCTGGATTATTTGTAAAAATAAAAAATTAATGCATTTAAAATTAAATTGCTTTTTGAACACTTTAAGCTACAGGAGAAAAATTGTTCATTATTCACAATTGACATTGAGAGAGGAATAGTTATGCATTCAAAGTAAGCATGATGATCTTTCCCCTGTGATATGACTGTATAAGCAACAACATAACCTACAACTGTGTTAAATCAGAAGAAGAATTTATTGTAAACCAGAAGTAGGAGGTTGACTCAGGAATGATACCCTGCACTCGTGTCACAGACATCTTTCAGGCAGGAAATTGCTTATTGAGTACATGGCAGGAGGTTTTTGTGAAGTGCTCTATGCCTAATTCTGCTTCCAGTGGAGACGATTTCAGGTTTTTTGGAGGTTTTGTCGCCTCCATCATGAGGGAAGGGCCAAACAAATATGAGGCGAACTTCAGAATTTCTTGGAAAAACTGAATATATAATTTCTGTTTGTCTCTTGCAGTATTACACACTTTGCCACCTCAATGGCACTATAGAGCTCTCATTATCATCTGCTCCTGCTGTGATGTCAAATGCTAGAGCTGCCCAACTAATTGGCTCAGCTGAGTTTAATTAAGGAGGACATTCTAGTGTGTTTAAATAATGTGAAATCTCCAACTAATACCATCTATGGCTTCAGTTGTCTTTTTGATTCCCTAATCCTTTTATTTGGATTGTTGCATGCTCTCGCTTTGTCTCTGATTCTTGCCTCCATTTCTCCCCTCCCATTCCTCATCTTGTTTCAGTCTAATGAAATATAAATTGGTTTGTTTTTTTCATGCTCTTCCATTACACTGGACTTGTGACATTCATTCTTACTGGAAACCATGAAGATGTAAATATATAAAATACATGTAGGTGTGTTTTAATCATTTATAATGCACATTATTTAGAAAACTTCTGTTGTATAATAGCATCCTTTGGACAAAATCAAACTGTGTATACATTTTATATATACACAAACACTTGTATTACACTATTTCTGTAATGAAGTAATTTACATAATAGGGCAGTTTCCTTCAGTTTTAGCATTGTCTCATATTCCAAGATTAGAAAATAATACAACAACTGAGAGAAAAATAGCTAGTTCTGTAAAGTGATTATTTTTTAGTTACTTGATTGAATGTGACTTGAGTTTATTAGTGTGTAATAAGTGTGGTGATAGAGCTACTGCAAAACAGATTTGTATTACCTTTGAAAATGTGAGGGAATTGAATTTTTAAATTTCTGATTTTTTTCTTGATTTTTAAAAATCACAACATACAATAATTTTCTTGCCTTTTCATATTAGTTTTAAAACAACAGGAAAGATATTTAGGATTAATGAATGTGAGCAATTACCAGCCTTTTATACAAATTATTCTCCATAAGAAAACTATATTTTAATTAAAATTTAATTAATTGATTTGAAAAATATTTAATTAATTTATTAAATTTAAATGCAATTGGAATGTATAAAATTAACTTATTCCTGTTATATTCAAAGAAATTAAAGTGACTGTCATTCTGCAATAGCGGATCTAACTAATAACCATGGTATTTTAGGTCTAGTGTGTTCTGTTCATGTTTTTAAAATCAGGTGGATCCTAAAAATTTTTTAACGGTGCATTAGTACTTGATTGATTTGTTTGTACATGTGATGGATTTAATGGATATTTGTGACATGACTTCAGCTCCTTACTGAGATGCTTGCCTTGGAGAGGTTCCAGGTGTGCTAATGAAAAGAGTTATAAATGAAGACAGGAAGAGCTAATACTACATTTGATGTGGAATCCAGAGTACAGAAATTAAATTAAATATAACACTATAATTAATAAGCATGCTAGAATTGAAAGGATGGGAGTAATTTAACATCAACTTCTAGATGGCTTTGGACTAGGCCTCTTTACTTAGGACAACAAAGATTCTATGTATGTCCCAATTGGCAACTTCACTGTACTGAAGGCCTTTTCTCTCAATGGTTCATTCCTGTAGTGTCTCACTAAAAGTAGACTAGGCCAAAAGGAAAAATTATGCATCTCTGTTACCTTTCATGGATGTTTGCCCATTTATGCTAGCTCAATGCTGTCCTTATTTGTGGAAACTGACTGGTGTTTATGGGAACTGCGTACTAGCATCAGCATCGTGAAAGGCATTGGAAATCATAAGCAATGTAAAAGTGATACATAAAGCCCCATAAGCTTTGTATAAAACTTTTCATTTAAAAGTGTCTCTTTGAATCAAATTTGGCCCAGCTTGCCATCTGTCAGCTTTATAAAATACATTATTTATCTTGGTCCAGTCCCTCTAGAGGTGCACTGCTTTAGGATGTACCACACATGGCAAATAATCAGTGTGACTGGAAAAGCCAAAGGGTATGGGGCCACTGAACTGATGTGCTTAAAACTATGTAGACTTATGCTTCAATCTGTGAGAGTTAGGGAGAAAGACACTGCCTACAATTTACTGGAATGTGTGCTTTTATATTGCATATGAAAGAAAGCACAGCAGAAATATTATGACTTTCTCCTATAGTCTGTGTGTAATCTGTTTGCTTGCTTGGCCTGACATACAGGTAAAAGTTACCTTGGTTAGACCATTTCTTGCCTATGACTTTGGTTAGAAGAATTAGATGGAGAAATACACCCTCTTGTGCTGATGTATTCTTAAGGTCTTATTTCAGTATCATGATATCTTCGTAGAAGAGAAGGAACAAACGGCCCAGGGATGAGCACTTCATGTGTGTCTCTATTAACACTGTAGCTATGCAGATGTAGAGGTAGTATTGAAAAATCAAAAAAGACTTAATTTCTCAAAACAGTAAAAGAATTTTTAGAGTAAGAAAACTAATAACTGAAAATGTATTTAAAGGTTGTGAAAAACCTCTTAGGATGTCAGAAAGCCATAGACTATCTTATAATATGGTGATGTTTTAGTTCTTTTGATGTATTTAACTCAATGTGGTTTGCTAAGGTTTGAAATAACACTAAGTCAAAGGCATTAGGTAACTAGGTGAAGCATCTGGAGCCATAGGCTGTGTAGATTTGGGGATTTTTAACAGTCATCTTCTAGAAGGCCAATGCTGACTGACGTGATGAAACTAAAATTTTCATTCTAATTTAACTTGAAGTGAATTATCACTAATATTTCAGGCACAGTGCAATTTCTGTATGAATTAGTCTGTGATCCAGAATATGAGACTGTATTACACCTACTTTGTTTAAAAAAAACATACCATTTCCTAAGCCATTTTTTGAAATTGCTCTACAGAAGATGAAGTTAGTTCTAATGCTCAGACTCGAAAATTACTCTTAATCATCGAAGATACCAAATTCTCTTTACACAGTAAGCCTAATCCATAAATAAATAACAAGTTTTTAATAAATTATTTTGGCATGCTTTTATTATAAAAATGTGAGGTTTTTAACTTGGTTCCTAGGGTGAAGATGCAAAAATCCAAGCATCAAAAGAGAAATAAAAGCAGATTTAAGAATAAAGGTTCAGCTCTGAACATAAAAGTGAAAACTGAGTCATTGTTATTCCCAAAACTAATGGGAAATAATTTAAGGTGCTGAAATAAGCTGAACTGATCTTAGCTTGTAATTAATTTTTGAGGTTGATAAGTTAGTATGTAAACTCTGTGAAACAGAAGCCTGAATATACAAAAGGAAAGGTGTTGAATGTCTCGGGTAGTTTTGTGAATGTTATAGTCATAATATTTATTCAGTTACACTTCATCTTCTGTGAAATTTCCAGACTTGCTACTCTTCTGCATTGAAAGAGTTAACTGCTATTATTCAGTCTCATTTATTGAAAACTCTGTTTGATCCGTGATATTGCACTGTGCTTTTCTGCTTTTTGAATGCACCAGAGCTGCTTTGTTGTGCTGGCTTTAAAGTTTACACTTGAGTAAAAATAGGTTTTTTAAAAGGTTTGCACTGATCAGTATTGATCAATTTTTTATCAGGCAACCAAAAGAAGTAACTTACCACATTTCAGGAGGGTTCATGGAGCACAAAACTAGGGCATAGGAATTAATATTTTAGTGTTCTGCACTTAAGCCATTACATGCTGTTTTGCTGACAACAATGGAAACAACTTAGAAGAGGAGTGAAAGAGAAGAACCTTCTCTCTCTTTCATTAGTTGTCAACAAAAACTTGAATTGACTAAGAAGGGCTGTGATCTGCTGACTTGTTTTTCCACTTCACAACTCGCCTGTCAGACAGTTTACTCATACACTCATTTGTGTTCTTATGTAGCATTATGAATTCTTGTAATTTCCTCTTTGATCCAGGCTACGTATGTAATTCTTCTTTAAAAAAATAGAGTTCAAAGGACTTGGGAAATCAAAATTTAATTCTTTCCTCTGACACAAATTTGGTCACTTAAGTGCTCAGTTTGGTTACCACTCATTATTATAAGTGAGACGAGACATTTCTTGTGTACACTGTGTTGAGCTGCATAAGTTAGCTGAACAAAGCAAGAAAATGTAAGCTGCAGCACTCCATGTAATGGAATGTATACATATGTACAAACAAAGAAGGTTAACAACAAAACATCTCCTACAGAATGGCAGCTTTCTTTGGTGAGGGAAAGTAGCATTGCCTTCTTCAGCTCTTAATACTCCTTCTTTATCCCCCCCACCTTGTTCCTCTGTTAAAATTTATGATTAAAACAAAGAAATTAAGTTACTTTTGGTACTTTGATTACTACTTTTCTTCACAAACAGTCCATAGCATATGGTCTATTCTTACACAACAAGGTTTTTTTAAGTTTAGATTATACAATAACTCTGACTTAAATAATTATTAAAAGATGACCAGCTCAGAAAGATGATCCTGAATTCACTTGCTATGCTTCCTCGACACGTAAGCTTTTGCACTTACATTTAAAAGTTTTGGAGGTGAGCAAACTTATAAAATATCCAGAACCTTGTTGCTATTTCCTGTACTTGCAAATGTGTTATACCATCACCCTGGAAAAACCTTGCAAGTGTACACAATGTTCCTCTTGCTACAACAGAATAAGATCTTGCCGGGTGCTGAGTCCTTCATGCAAGTGCTTAGTTTTTTGTGTACTTCAATATAAATGACTGTGTCTAAGAGGTTATACGCAAAGATCTTTTTCCATTTTTGCTTCTTTCTGGGTATAGTGGTCTTTATCACAAGTGATAAAAATGTATGTTTCATTTAATTTGGTAGACTTTTAATAGGTGTTGTTTTTTTCTGCCACATCACAAATATATAAATACGCGTATGTATTTATGGTCTGTTTTCCTGTCTTTTTTGTCTTGCCACACAATAATGTAATAGTCATAAGATTTCTGATCAAGTAGTGACCTCATCACTAACAGTAGAACCTCATGTCAGTAGAACCAGAACCCTTTGACTTGTACTGACATATCTCTAAAGAGGATTACTCATATCAGTGTTGCAGCTATTGGCAGTTACTGGCACTGTAATGCTTTCTATTTCTTGCTTCAGGAATGTTTTTCAGAAATTTTCATGAAGACAGACTGATGCTGTTTTATCCTGTTCAGATAAAAGGAAACAACCTCTCTATTCATTCTTGGCATTATCAGAGACTATTTGTGCATTTAAAAGATTAAGTCCAGTTTATGAAGAAAATTGACACGATCTGTTTGGAATGATAACAGGTTAGATTTTCATCTGGCATTAGTTGTCATTGTGCTACTGAAAAAAGTAAAGATAATATGGGTCTAGCCCAGTAATTTTTTTCTAGTTGTTTTCTTTTCTAATCAGGAAAATAGCTTTGATTCAAAAAGCCCCTTTCCAGGAATTTCTGAATATCAGAAAATGAATTAATTTAATGGTGTCATATTTATTGTATAGTAAATATGTGACTTCAGTGAATCCTTGTTTCAGAGGGAAGGGTAGGAAATGTGTGGGAGTTTTTTCGTTAATGTATCTGATTGTTTGAAAGAGTGGACAACTGCAGAAGCTCAGTTCTGTGGCTGATTTAAATAATCTGTCAGTTGGTTTCCAAGGTGAAATAATAGTTTCACTGGTAAATAAAGCAGCTTCAGTGTTTTAGAACAGTAATAAGTAAAACCAAATAATAATAAAATATCATCATTCACTTTTGATCTATCTAAAGTGTGTGACACAAAATAGTGCTCTTTGGGGATAAATTACTATCCAAGCTGGTATTGAGAAACAAAAGCAACTAAAAATTTAATCTGGAGCAAAAGTCCCAATCACCTTCCATGCCCTCCCCAGTTTTGCTGGAATAGCACTGCATCTTCTATTTTTTGATTGTGGCCACGTTAGTGCAGCAAATAAATGTCACTTGGATCTGCACATATCAAAAGTGTAATTCCTTTAAAATTATACATACAAAATTAAATATTAAAAAGCTGTTTGAAACCACCGGTCTGTTAATGATGACTCAAGGCCTGGATCTTTGTGTTGTTCATTCTGGGATAGAGGAGACTGAGGGGAGACCTTCTCGCTCTCTACAACTCCCTGAAAGGCGGCTGTAGAGAGGTGGGAGTTGGTCTCTTCTCCCAGGTCACAGATGACAGGACAAGGGGCAATGGCTTCAAGTTGCCCTAGGAGAGGTTCAGGTTAGATATTAGGAAATATTTCTTTACTGAAAGGGTTATTAGACATTGGGATGGGCTGCCCAGGAAGGTGGTTGAGGCACCATCGCTGGAGGTATTCAAGAGACGAGTTGACATGGTGCTCGGGGATATGGATTAGTAGTGGATTGGTGTTGTTTTGGGTGTGATGTGGGGTTTGTGTGGGGTTTTTTTTGTTCAGTTGGGGGGTGTGTGTGTGTTGGGTTTTCTGTTGTTTTTTTTTCATTGGTTGGACTAGATGATCTTAAAAGGTCCCTTCCAACCTAGGTGATTTTGTGATTCTGTGATCTAGTTGTCATTTCTTCTGCTGACATGCAGACAGTAGATCCTTAGCTTTTTTTCCATTCTCCTCTGTAAAAATGATATATTTCTGATGAATACCTTTTTTCCTGTGCTCAGCAAGCATGAGTCTAACTTTCCTGATGGACATTATCTTCCAAATTGCTAGCACTTGAAGAACCAAAAAATTGATTATCAAACAAAATCCAATAACCTCTAAAGCAAAGTGAATCAACTGCTGCAACAAAACAGCTAATCTTTATCACTGATATGAAGACAGTAACTCAAATGTGGCTTAGAATGAGCAAAAGTAGTAGTAAAAGAGAGAAATAAATACCATCTTGGCCAAGTCTTTGTTATTTTCTTCTCTGTTAACATCATGACTAATTCTTCTGAATGTATAACCTTCTGCGGAAACCAAGAAAGTCTGGGCTGGGATATGCATCACGATGAGTGGCAACTATGTGGTATGGAAATCTTGGGCACTGTTAATTTAAGTAGGTATCATAGAATGGTTAGAATTGGAAGGGACCTTAAAAATCATCAAGTTCCAACCCCCCTGCCATGGGGGCAGGGGCAAGACACCAAAATGGGTAAGGACACCACCTCCCACTAGACCAGGTTTCTCAAAGCCCCATCCAGCCTGGTCTTGAACACTTCCAGGGATGGGCCATCCACAACTTCTC
>JAOXNG010000042.1:22911335-22927743 GCA_028566535.1 Scolopax minor | reverse complement strand
ATGAAACTGCTGCCTGTTTGAAAGGTCAGATTCTTGTGGGTGCTAACTCTCCTTTCTATGACAGTTTGGCATCGTGAAGCCCAGTATGTTTGACTGCATCATCACATACATCCCTTTGGTCCACTAGTGTGAGATAATGTAATGTTGGGCAATTAAAAAGTTTAGTCTCATCAGTCTCTGGAAGATCTCCCACCTGCACGGAAGAAAGGAGGCAGCTATTTGAAGTGTCTATTTCTAGCACTTTTCTATTTTAGTATCTTCAGATGTTAGTCCAGGGGATGACTTCAGTAGAAATAAATGTCTTTTCCTTGGACTGTGAGCCTTTTTCCATCCTTCAAGACTGATTTTTGCAAATACATGATTGTGGATTTGTTTGAAAGTGACAACTTCAAAGTGCTCTGCAGAGAGGAGGGTAAAAAGTTGCTGCTTTTTTTTCTAAGGTACAGGGGTTTGAGCTGGTTTTGGGTAAGGGTTAGGTTCAGAGTTGAAATCAGGTGAGAGCATTAGGGGAGATTAATGACCTTAACAAAGTGAACTCTTTGGAAGTGACTACTTCTCTCAAATTCAGGAATAGTAAAAGAACCTCTTTTCCTGTTAATTCACCTAAGCTGCCCAAAGGGATGCAACTTGCCTATAATTGCTATGGAGGAACTCCTAGCTATTGAGTAATAAGGAATTAAGTCTAATTTGGTAAACTCTGAATTTACTACTTCTTTGTAGTTGTGGCTGCTGGAGAGAACTAACATCCTTCTTCCAGGAAGTAAAAAAAACCTGTCAAATTTGCTTTTAAGGTTTCTGAAAATACATTCTTACAAATGAAAACCAAGACTAAACATATAAGTCCATGTAAGGTGAGACTGACTCAACAATAAAAATGTATCACTCATTGCACCAAGAGAGTCTTTACCTGCTGTGGAGAGAACAATAAACTGTTTTGTAAGGTAAGGGGTCATTGCCAGTTTAAGTGCGTGTAACTTCTTGATTTAATGAAGTTGCATCATCTTAGAGCAGTGGTGAAATGTGTCCCAGACTTATTTAAAATAGGATTGCTCTTGTGTCTCTCTCGGCCTTTCTACAACAGGTATTGACCACTTTGTATTGTGTAAAGCATGCTTTGGTTTTGTCGTTCCTGAGAAACTCTCTCCTAATCAGAGGGGTAAAAAGGACCTCTCTCTGTTAGAGCAGTCCTTCTGAACTTTAAAAGTCAATACTTATTTGTAGCACTTCCTCCTTTAATGCCAAGAATTAGTCTCTTTTATATTTGCTCTTGCTCAGTGGAGGAAAAAAATGTGCAAAATGATGCAAGCTTATATGTTCTCTGCTTTAAAAGGAATAATTACATCTTTTGATAGAAGAGGCATTCAGTTCACTGAGGAGACACATTCAGCTCATCCATCCTCTGCCAAAACACTGTTAGACATATAGCCTTAAAGAAAAAGGGTCTCCACAGGAAAAGGTTTTTTAGAGAAAGGATATCCTTTGTTTCTATTAGTATAGATGTCTGAAATGGGGGGAGGGAGTTTTCCTAATATTGTTCATTATTAACTACTAGTTATTTTCCACTGGTGATTAAAATCCTGTTTGCTAGACTTCAGGGGGAAAATGACTTGCATGTATGTCTGTCTTATCTGACTACAAAAGAGCTTTCAATGCAAACTCTAAAGTGTTTGTGGAGAAATGCCTGGATAATAACATTCTTGCATTCTAATATATATATGTCTCTGTTTCTTCAGTGCTGTTTTTATGAATTGTCTTAGTATCATTGCATTGGGCAGCTCCGTGGTGTTGCTAAAGGGACTGTAACAGGAAAACAGAGTGGCCTCTCTCTTAGAGAGGATAAAAGATAAGCCATGAAAACGCCTTTAAGAGTTTAAGTTTAGGATAACTTTGAAAACTTCAAGCCTGAAGGATGAAGACTAACAAGGGGGCTTAAGTTTGCAGATTTAGGGAGTGGAAATTCCAATTTAGGGTCATCTTTTATGTTCTCTTTTCAACCTGAACCGCCTTCGTTTTGATCTTTCCTGCAACCGAAACAAACAACTCTCTTCCTCCCCTTCCTCCCCCTAAATCTCCATTTCCTTTAAAGGTACTCATGTTAGTTCTTTATCAGACTGAACTGTTAAACTATATTTAAAAACATTTTTGTACTTGAACACTTGGTACAAAAGCATGTGTGGATGAGAAACAATGTTAGGTGCACTCATGTGCTCCTGCATTAACAAAGAAATACACTGGGATGTTGTGTTAAAATGATTTACTGTTAAAAGATAGAAGGGAGTAGCTCTTCCCTTCCCTAGAAAGCGATAGAATGCAGAGTAATGAAGGGTAAGTTATTGGCTTCATGTAGTAGTATGAAGAAAAGCTGACTCTTCTGCTCTTTGCAAAGTAATGTTTTATCTCTGCTGACTTTTATAGCTTTCCAGTCTTTCAGCTGAAGTCAATAGGCAGATGGGCAGTTGTACTTTTTCAGAAATAAGGTCACAGTGTATGCAGCAAATAGTGTGCTGTCTTCCTGAGACTTGGGGGCTACTCTTCCCTCAAATTGGGGTAGGTAGGAAAGATGGTTTTGTTTAATACGGGAAAGCACCTCATTGTGTGAGGTGTGACATGTATGCGTTTCTTCTTAAATGGAGTAAGGAAGTTATGTGGTTGCCAGAAAAATTAATACCTGTAGAAACAAACTTGAAATTTCATGCTGTGGGTATTTGGAAATCTGACTAATGGTTTGGAGCAATCGGTGAATTAGAACATCACAATGACATTTTGCTTCCCTTTCTGACAAAGCATGGGAGCCCATGAAGGCCACAGCACAGCATTAATGCTGAGACAGCCATTGTCACTGATGGCTTCTGCAAACTCAACACACTCACCCTAGGAGACCATAGGTGTTATCTCCAGAGTTTGGAGCTCTTGCATATTGTTAGCAACTACTTAGGGATGGTATTTCTGCTTAATATTCTGTGTGCGTGCTAGGTGTGGTGCAACTGGCTTAACTTTATGCAATTATATATGTGTATTAAAAAAAAAAAAAGCTCTAAATCACAAAGTTCAACCTTGTCTCAGGCTTTTTCCTGAGAATTTGAAGTTATATTTATGCATGAGCTACTCTGCCAACACATCAATATAGATGTGCCTAGGCAAAATAGATAATGTCCATGAGGAAGTTTTTACTTCTGGTCTCAATGAGGAGTAAGTAATGTTAACTGGTTCGTTTTATTTATGTTCATAAGGTAGAGCTAAAACAACTATTCTAAACTTTTAGATTGAAATTAAAAAAATGTGCTTAAATGACTTGTAGTTTCCAATAAGCAATCAGCAGTATAAAAGCTATTTCATTAGTGATGCCAAAGAGTGACAACACGTACTGAGGTATAAACAGAAGTATGATAAGTTTTAATATCATGAAACTTCTTGACATGAGGAAAACTGAAGATTATTTCTTTCAGTGGAATTGAGTTACATGAAGGTTTCTCAAGTCAAGTTGACACAGTAATAATTAAGGTCGTTAATATGCAGCAGCTGGTGCTCTGAGTTTCGGAGTGTCTTGCTTGTTCTTTGCTGGCACTGGTTTATGGAGGACTTAAAACCTTGTTTTAAGGACCTTAAAACCTAGGGTTTTAAGGAACCTTGCCTTAATTTTGGTGCTCTTGTGATGATTATGTTACAATATTAATGTTGAAAGAATTACCTTGCACTAAATGAGAATGTACCGTGGAGTGCTCTGTGATAATTCATGGGCTTATAGTGAATGTATGTGTTGGATTTGTGGGATACTGCAATTGCTTGTTTGTGAAGAACTTGATCAACAGCATTGTTAGACTGTGATCTGGTTTGTGTTTTTCTGCACCAACCATATTCAAAGCTGGCAAATGTATGTGGCAAATGTGTGTATGTGTAAAACTAAACTTTTTGATCAACACTTAACCAAAGTTCAGGCAAATGTTTTTTATGGGGCTTGAATGAGATGACCTTTGCAGCTCTCTTCCAACCCAAACAATGCTGTGACTCTATGAAATATATTTCACAGTCTGAACACTTGATTGTGTTTTGTTCAGGGTTTTTTTCTCAATAAAAATAACCACCTGCAGTGCTAAGTGTGTGTCAATGCAAGCATTTGATGTCTATTAAATTAAATAAAGAAGTAGAAATTTAAATTTAAGACTTTTCTATGTTGCGAACTGCAGCATTTGCTGTTGTAATTGAGCAATTTATGATCCCAGACCTACAGTTTGGGGTTCTTGGTTTACATGACCACATCTGACATTTTGCCTTCTCTGTTTCTCATCATTGTACTTCAGTAATGAAAACTGATAACTTCAGAAGAGCAAGCTATTGCTACTCTGCACTCTGACATTCCTTTTGACTATTTGTTTCAATCTTTTGTTTTTACTGCTGAAATGAGATGGTCTGATATTTGTGTTGAGACTTATGCAGGATAAATATAACAGTCATGCTCAGCTATGTACTCTGAATAATCCATGGTGTTGAACAGAAAAGCTTATGTGGTAAATTGAGTATCTCTGGTGCAATGTTTCCCTTTAGAGTCTACCCTTTAGAGGTAGAGCAGCTGGGCACTACCAGAGTAGTTCATTTATTTTTCGAGACATGGTGTGACTAAAGTTAGACCTATTCCAGGATCCTTCAAAAATTTCACAAAATTGAATCTTGCAGCATTTCTGGTGAGGTGTGACATTCCTTCTTCCAAGAAAATAGTATGTGTCAGGAACAGGAGTGTGGGAGAGTTGGGCATGTTGTTGTGTTACTGCAGAGGAAAGGATAGTTAGTGTTTGTTGCCTGAGAGGTGATGTATCCCCAAATGCTTACTACCCTCTTACACAAATTCATCTTTTCTTTTAAAGCTTGGGAACCCGGTATCCCCAAACTCTGGCATGGGCTAAGCAAGCTCCCCTAAGTAATGCTTTGATTTGCCTGTAGCATAAGTTTCCTCTGGTAAAAATGAACAATGTGTTCATAAGAAACTTTTGTCAGCATGAATGAACCAGGCAGAAATCACCTTGACTTCGCTCTGCTATTGTTGCCTGGAAAAATCCCATTTGTGCTAGATGTTGCGAGATGTGCTAGAGGACAACTAAGGAGAAGAACCAAAACATCATTAGCACAGTAACAACAGCAATAAGGCTGGTGAAGGAAAATTGGATGAAAATATTTGCATTTTGTCAGTTAGCAATTAGAGAGATTTACCTAGCTTTACCAGCACCTAGAGAGATGCCTATTAAAAATGAAGCCCAAAGTCATCTTCTAAGAAACCTTAGTAGATGCAAGCAGCACAGCATCTGGTTTATCGAGTGAATTATAACCAAAAAAAGGACAGACAGTTTGCTTCTGTGAGTAGTTTGATGTCAGCATGGACAGAATATTGGAATGAGAAGAATGGGAGGAACTGTACACAAGCAGCAAAAACTACAGCAAATTTTCTATTCTGAAGAAGCAACCGAGTGAAAAGTGATATAGAACTTTATAAATGGAAGTGGAAGGAAAATGGATATTTGATTGATATAACAGATATTCAGATTGGTATAAACAATTTCATAATATGAGGTAGGGAAGAATAAAAAGTGGAGGCAGGAAGAAGAGAAAAAGCAATAAAATATAGCAAGTTGCCAAATTTTTAAAATATACTATGAGTAATTTTATTTTTATCATGTGCAATAAACTGTAATCATGACTGTAGTCTCTGGAGTTGTGGAGGAGTTGAGCACAAGTGTGGCAGCAAATAATTTTTTCATTTAGATGGTGGGTATCTTTCTCTGCATCCTGTTCTGTAAATTAATCAGTATTACTTTAAGAAAAAACTCTCACCTTGACAAATAGGAAGTTTAACACAGAATGGAGGTTTAGATTTAGTTCTGCTGTACATAAATGTGTTTTACAGACTCCTATTGGAATACATAACTGAATGATTGAAATTATCTCTGCTAAAAGTACAGTGCTAATATCAAGGAGACAGTAGAAGAGGTATTATTTATCTATACATTTTTAATATAATTTATTTTAATGCTTTATTATTAGTCTCACAGACAGTAAATGTTGGACATGAAAATTAAGGTGCACAAATAGCACTTCAGAAAATACTTCATTGAAACGAAAATAAATGTGTATAGGAAAATTATATATCTTAGTCAGGCAGTTTAGGTTCTTTTCCAAAGAATGGATAACTGATGCTTAATTTTGTACTTGTAAGAGCTGCTACAAATGTAAAATATATAACAAGAATCTCAGCAATGTAATGGTTTATCTATTGTGTGTTTAAATTAGGTGCAAAGGCATTTCCTTAATAGTAAAAATAGGTTCCCTGAAGGCTCTTTATGTTCTTATGGGTTTAGTTTTTATTCAAGCCTTATTGATCTGAACAGAATTATACAAACATATTCTCCTTGAGCTATATTACAAAATTGCCCATATAATTCATAGTACTGCTGTGCAGTGTTTTAAAATTAGGAGGAAAGATTTGCAAAGCATATTTGGAACAATTTGCATTCATTGAATTACTAGGAAAATTTTATATAAATACTTAACGTGGTGGTATGCCATGACTTGTGTGCCAGCTGATTTACAGAGTTGCAGAAGGGAATATGGTTACATATGTCACCTTTGGGATTTTTGCTTGGTTTTAGGGTAAGGGATAAACAAAATGGGGGATCATAAAGTACCTATTTTCAACCCTAGTACTTTTGTGTGTACCTCTACATTCTTATGTACCCTGTATAGGCTTCAAGTATCCAATGCAGACAATAATTGCTGTTTTGAAGTCCTGGGACAGAGTTCCACAAGGAAAACTATACATTCACTGATAATATTATCATCCCTTTATTTGGTATAACTGAGTCTGAACATACTGAGTGTGGTATTAAATCTGTGTTATTCAATCCTTTCTAGTTTCACAAATGTTTGTGTCTGTGTGGTTTATGATGAAACCACAATAGAACCTCCTACCTTTGCTAGTTTTTGCTGTCATAGGAATCTGTCATATAAACAAAAATAAAATTCAGACTTTTGCTGCACTTATTCAGTGCTGAACTCTTCATTGCAAGAGTATGAATGGTGGGCCAGTTAAGCTCAGTTTGCCTACTGTGTCACTGCAATTTTGAAAGATCCTTTTAACTAGTTTGGAGAGTATATACCGTTAAATAAACGTTTCTGTTTATCCCAGAGGTGGCTGCATTTCAGTGAAATGTAGCATGGTACTGACATAGTCCTTAATGATCTCTTAGACTATGAAGCAAAGTATTTCTAACTTGGTTAACATGATCTGAAAGAACCCTAAGATTAAAGCATCCTATCATCCCAAGTAATATTTATTATATATTGTGTCCTGCATCTTAGTTTTACTGTTTTAAATTCTGAAACTTAGCTAGAGGTCAGAATTAAAACTGGAAAGACAAAAGTATACAAGCTTGAATTTTTATATTCCTTTTAAAAATGTGTTATTTTTTCTTTTAAATATACATTATTGCATGTGCTTCATGCTATGAATTTATAGTGGTTGTGGTTGTATGTTGCCAAGATAGTAAAGTATATGCTGTTAGTATATGGGGTAAAATAAGCAAATATTAAGGACATATCTGACTTCTACAGTAAGAGAACTGAATTTTGTCTACCTGTATAGATGGAGAGACACCCACAAACATATTAGTGGGCATGTTTTTTAAATTCTTTATAGTATCTCCGCTAGAACTCTTCAAGAATAGTCTTACTTGTCTGTCAAGTATTGGAAAACAGTGTTGAACTGATGATTAGTACTATGAGCGTTGAGTTTATGCATAAACCCAATAGAAGTATTTGGAAAAAAGTCAATGGTTTGTAACTGTATTGTAAAAAGCTTATAAAAGGTTTTTTATGCAGAAGAACAGTATCTTTTTAATGATTTTCTAGTGACATAGATGCTGCATATTTCATTCCATGGAGCAAAAATATGGCCTCTTCCACCCAATTTGATTGCCTTATAGTACTTAGTTTGATGATGGCTTTTCATGCACTGGCGCATCTCTTTGCTTCTAGGATTATTTTTTTCCTTTTTGATAACATCAAAACTTTGGATGAAGTTTTCTTGGTTTTGGCAACCTATAGTTTTTGAGGACTCCTCTCACACTGCTAAATGCAAAAAGAGGGATATAAACATTTTCCTGCATGCACATTTAGCATGTTCCACTGAAGAACTGTCATCCCTAGGAATGGTTCCAAGTTTTATACTAACTTAAAAAAGGATTCTGTTGAACTGAAGATATTCCCACAGAGATACAAATGGAATACATAGAGTCAAAATATTTTTTGGTCAGGTCTAAACCTTGATATTGATTTCAATGTCAACATGTTTCCTGGTTTTATTCCGGTTTTTCCTGCTTCCTGTTTTTCCCCACCACCTTACGTGGATATGAAATTCACATTATTATTTCATTTTTAATTGGGAATTAATTCCAGATTGACCATATTCCAAATTTATGAAAATTCCAATTCCAAATTATGAAATTATTTTAAATGAAATGATTGAAAGCATCTTGCAGCTGAGACTCCAGTTATGTACAAACTACCATTGAATGTTTGTTAAGCCTTAGTTATACTAGTATTACTGGGGATTGTAATGTAGAATGCTTTAACAATCACATTTTTCAACTGAGAAAGTTTAGATTTTTTTCTACTTGAATATATGTTGCCATCTCCTTTGTGTGCCAAAACCATTCACTTTTAAATATTTCTATTACAATTTAATAATAAACCCTACAACAGAATCTCCTTCCCTAAAGGAGATACATCATATATATTTTTTGGAGTATCTGATGGAGTAAAGAAACTTTTTTCCTTCAATTTTCTCAATTTGAGCCTGAACCTGGAGACAGTCTGAATAGATGGGGTTAGAAGAATGTTTAGGTCAAGTTCTCAGAATCTGAAAGTGACAGATATTAAAGGGAAGGTCAGTGGCCTTTTTTGAGGATGAAATAGGTGATGTTATTGTACACACTGAGCATACTTTCAACATTCTGTGCTTAGTTACATTTTTATCAGAGGAAAGCATTCAGCTAGATGCCTGCTGCTACCAAAGACTTGTATTCTTGCTCATATGTCTGGAGATTGGTTCATTATGTGTTCACAGAATAGTTTTCTGAGTTGAAATAGCACTGCAGCATTAAAACAAATACCTGTATTTTATGTTCATGACCTTAAAGTAGGCACAGTTACTAGCCTTCAAAAAGCAAGTTTACTAAACTGATGAAAATTTGGCCCTTATCTGAGTCAAACATTAAAAACTAAATGAGTGACCTGGTTTTCCTTGTACATTTGACACTGGGTAAGGACAGAAGGCCATGAAAGCAGTAGCATTCATTTTCAAAGGAATATGTTCTCTAAAAGGCTCTGTCTTGTGAGTCTCTTTTAGAATTCATCCCAGTGTACTTAGCGCCCATCTTGCAAGATAAAGCTGTGCATTTCAGCATGTTTATTTTTTCCAAAACAATGCAGAAAGCATAACTTCTGTGTTGTTTTTTTTCTCATCTTGGAATTTTCCCATATGATCTTTAGAAGTCACAGTGTCATATCCATGGAAGCTGGGAGTGTAAGATTTCTGGAAATTAGATCAGGAATGTTGATGATCAGGAAGCTTTGAGTGTCAGAATAGAATGTTGCAGCAGGAAAATGTCCTCCCACTGCTAGATGAATGTCTTAGCATTCCCTTGGCACTCATAGGAAATAAACTTTGAGGTGAAGCTGAGACATTTATTTCCAAAATGGGAGTAATTTATCCTGCTAAAGCATTGTATTCCAGGGATTCTATTTCCATTATGCCCAGCAGTTGATGACAGATGATGCTGTCATTTGACAGATTTTAATATTGTAGAATGACAGTTGATCTTCATGTGACATTTTATGCAAAATATGCATATGTAGTTAGAATAAGAGAAATGTTGTTTCCTAATTATCTTGGGTGACAGATTTGCATTTTCAAAACAACTTTATCATAATGCAGTCATTTTATTATTTTTTAAATATTTTTCACCCTGATTGAAATATAGTTAGAAGCATCAATTTTTTTTTTCATTTAATGGCTTACAACAATATTTAATATAACAAGCATGTAATAGAGATGTGCTGTTACTTAGTGCAGTAGAGAATCTCAGCAGTTCACAAATAGCTGGAGCACTCAGCTAAAAATTTACAGCGAGGTCAGTGTTGCCCTTCAGCCTGTATGAGTTCGGAATCTGATTTCAGAGCTGGAGAGGCCATATTCAGCTATAGAATATTAAATGATCTCCTAATCAAGGTGTGGTGTAAGTGCTTGTGTCACTTATGTCTGAAGGTAACAGGAGGTAACTCAGTGTAACTTCTGTCCCAAGGAGAATCACAGAATCAGTCCTCCCCTCTTGGAACAACATTTCTGGGCACTCGAAGGAGAAAAGGTAATTGGGAATAGCCAGCATGGGTTTATCAAGAGTAAATCATGCCTTACCAACCTGATTAACTTCTATAGTAAAATAACCTAATTTGTGGATGAGGGGAGAGCAGTGGATGTCATTTACCTTGAACTTAGCAATGTATTCAGTACTGTTTCTTGCAATACGCTTGTACCCAGATTAGTGTGCTGTAGTCTCCATGGATGGACAAATAGGTGGGTGTGGGTAGGCCCAGACCACAGTGGCCAGTTCATTCTGTTCTGTCTGGATAGAGTACCCCAAATGGAGTAATGCCAGTGTCTCACCTGGGACACGTCCTCTTTAACATCCATAGCAGTAACCTGGTGGAGGTCAGTGAGTGCACTCGCGTGGAGTTAACAGATGAAACCAGATTGGAGGGTTGTCTTTACGCTCAAAGGCATGGCTGTCCTTCTAGGGATCTAGACAGTCATTAGTTTCATACCATAGATAACTTTCAAAAAGGCACATGTAATCCTACTTTTTACAAAAAAGAGGGATGTTTTATGTAGAGGGTGGCCTAGAGGACTTTAAAGAATACAGCTGGAAGACCAGGCATGCAAGTACCACTGTGCTGTGTGACTCATTCAAAAAAACTAAGCAATCTTGTAGGAAGCCTTTTCAGAATTATACACTGATTAAGTATTAGACACGTGAAAACTGTTTGCATTTTAAGACTTTAAATGTTACATAAGGTTGATAGTATACAAATTGCTTTAGAAAGGATACTGTCAACAATGTGTAATATGCTGAAGGAAAGACAACTTCAAAAAATAATTATGCGTTAAAAGCATATGCTACTGCTTACCTTTCAGTGTTCTCCTAATTAATGTAACTGTAGAAAGATGACTATTGAAATTTAGATAGTAACTCTGATTGTTAAAATCCTAATTACAGCAATGCTAACAACTGTAGTGCAGATAATACCCTCTTATTATTAGTTCCACATCTGATAATCAGTTCATTCACTTTCAAGGTATTTACACACCAATTTCTTTGCACTTTTTTGAAAGTGAATGTGTATAATGACTAATGAGCCAGCTAAAGCATTTATGCATGATATTGGAAGAAAACAGAGTATCCATTTCCAGTTTAAGGCTGTGGAATATCACGAGTTTAGAAAAATAAAATAAGTTACCTAATAAAATAGGTTACCTAGTTGAAATGTGCAGATGTTGAAAATTAATTTACACAGTTCTGCATCAGAGAAAGAGCGTTGTTTTGAAGGGAGCAACACCAAACACAAATACAATTACAAATGCAGAGAGTTGCAGGTAGCCTGCTTGTGACACTAACCAGCTAAGTGTGGTTTCCAGTTTCAAATATACAGGTTTTTGCCATTTTAATCCCAAGACTGATACATGATTTCAGGTATTTTAAATTAATTCTAAAGATACAGAGAAAGAAGGAATAACAGTTTGTAACAACCACCAGCTAGATACATTTTGAGATGGTAACAACCGTTCCTTGAAGGGATGTTTGGGTTAGGGAGAGTTAATATAGACAATAATTTGAGAAGGACTGGAACTATTACTGGAATCAAGCCTACTTCTTTTATGAAGATACAAGATAAATGTAGACAAGGGGAGAAGCAAACAACAATAAAATAAAATTTAAATATCCTCTTTTTATTTTTTTCTATAGACTTTTACAGTAGTACTACTGCTGGAGAAACATGGGCTCAGCTCACAGTCTTAAGAGACGTTTTGTGACCTGACAAACTCAAATTAATATTTTTGGGTCAATGCTCTTGACTAATTCATTGGTCACAACGAAAGAGCAGTGTTGTTAAATGTGGTCTTGTCTGCATAAACCTGACACTTGCTAAACAAAAGTCAAATAAAGGATGAAGGGAAAGAGATAAAATAGAGAAAGAAAAAGGACAAAGAAAGGAAGGTAATATCAGGAAACTGATATTTTAGGTCTTTCTGACTTCAAATTGAGATGAATATGTAATCTATTCACCCAGGCTGTTTTGATCAGGACCATAAAAGTTCAAGGGTGTTATAAAGAATCCAAGCATACTGTGGGACTGACAGCTATGCTAATAAGGCTATCCAGCGGATTCCAGAAAGAATAAATGTACAAATTGCTATATGCCATCTTTACAGATTGTGGTCCAATGTTGGAACTAAATCACAGATGCCAATTTCAAATTCCATCCTCTTCTGTTTAACGTTGTTTCTGTGGTTTTTTCTTCACAGTACCTTCCTTACTTCTAGTTGTTGTTATAACTTATGCAAATTTTAATAATTTTGAATATGCTTCTGTTATAATTGCTACTATAAAGATTCTGTAGAAAAGGGTACCAGAGGGAAACTGATGACTGAATTTGTTGAAACATAAATATTAGTTTGGGTTTTTTTAGATGTATATAAAAAAATTAAAATTTTGCTGAGGTACTGTGGAGGACAGCTGACAGAAAAGACTAATTCTACTTGGGAGTTTTTGGTCATAAATTCTTAAATTATTGAAGAATTGACATCACTGTGGTAGTGCCTGGATAATCACTGGATATATTTGGTAAAGTGATTAACAAACAAAGAGCACATGCCATTTGTTAATATGTACGTGCCCTCTCCCCAACACAAAGTCTTCCTTTCTCTTCATCTTCACAGTCTCAGATATTGTTTATTTAAGATCCTTCATTCTGGGCTCAAGCATCACTGAAGAGCAGACAGTATTTAATGACCTTCTGCATCAGCAGTTTCATCTCTTGAGAAATTAAAATTGATTTGTTTTGCCTTTGATATTGAAATTCTGAAGCGGACCTTTTTTCCCGCAACTTATGTAATAATAGCATCTACAGTCAGGAAAGATTGGGGAAGAGGACAAATATTCACAGGTACATTGCAGGGGTTAAGAGTACTTTACAATAATCTCTTTTAACTAATATGGGCTAAGGGAAAAAAAAAAAAAAAAAACAAACACTTCCTGTTGCTAGATAGCTTATAATATGTCCCTGAAAAGAGTGAATACTTCTTGGCAATATTACAGGGGTTCTGTCTATGTAAAGAAAAAAAAAAATCATATGACTTCTTGTTTCCCTGTGGGGCCTAATTCCTGTTTATTCTTATCCATCTGATCTTGGAAAACTGCCAGGTTAACTATAGGTGTAAGAAACTTTATGCTCACCCTTAAAGGATAAATTAGAGTTTGACCTCAAACACCTTATTATTTTCTGTGATGGACTGCAACTGTCAGTTTATCATTTTAAGAGATCAATAGGTACGTTAATTCTAACAGGAAACCCAAACTCTCTCTGCCAGAAGTTTAATTTGCCAGGTTTTTAAACTGGTTTTATTGTCCCATAAGGTTGAAATTTCTTTAGGAGAATCAAGACAGGAAAGCAATTCACTTGAGAAAAAGCAAATGATGCAGAAAATGCCAATATCAATTTCCTAAACAAGTCATAACATGAATGCCAAGAATCTTGTTTCCGGCACTATCTCTAATAATATGAGTAATCTAAGGCACTGATCAGAGGCACATTTTACAAACTTGAGATTTAACTTAAAAAGATGACTGAGATAAATTAGACCTTGCTGAGCTATATGAGACAATGTCTTGAAGAAGAAAAAGACCTTTACCCTAGAGGAAATAATGTTGGTTGTATCATGATTTATATTTTAAAGGTATTATTGACAAGGTAGATGGCCAAGTGATGAAAATTTGTTTAGGGATGTTTCCAGTTGTATTTCTATGATGCTTAGTACATTTGAAGTTAGGTGGAATCTCAAAACAGACCTTTAAAATGAAGAAACTAGTTAGCATAGAAAAAAATTCCATTGTGTCTTCTACCTCAGCCACTGCATACATTTTTCATTTTAGAAGCATAGTTCATTTCATTTTGTGGATCTAGCTAGAAATTGAGTTGTTATAATAACTTGTGGCTCAGTAGTAGAAGAATGAATGTAAAAGTACTATAGATAATTTCTTCAAAGACAGATGGAGAGTGTATATGAAGACAAATGTAAGGTTTCAGGTTAGCCTAAACCATGTTTTTGTCCACTTATCTTCCACAAACTTCATTTTTCTGTAGCTTAAGAAACATAGGAAATTAAACTTTTGTTGCTGTGTAGGCTAATCTTGTGGAAAAGTGTGTCTGTAGTCCTCAACCCATACTGACTTTTCAGAATGAGGAATTGCCGTCTTCTGAGGCTCATTGACGAAACTAGAATGTGGGCAGTTACCTGAATATTTTGTTTGAGTTCCTAAAAGGGGTGAAATAACTTTCAGGCAGATGAAGATACCATTGGTAATAGATTGATTGGTGGTGTAATTCATGAAAAGAAGGAATTCCTCAATCACAAAACTAGTGGGGGAAAAGTTAATTTCTTACTTGACATTTTTGAGCTTTAGAGTATTATCAGTATTAGATAATACTTCCAATAATGCAACTCGCTCCCTGTTGCTGCCTTCCCCCACCCCGAATTGCTGCACCACTCAGTCCTACCTACATTTTCATATGTTTTAAAATCCAGGAAATAAGAAATGTTGCAAATCAAAAGTTTCTTTACTTTTTTTAGTTTCTTGATCACCAGAGCAGCTTTTCTTTCTTGTGCTTGACAATCTTTAAGGAAAGAACAATTGTTTCTTTATGTCAAATAGTTCTGATGCAGTAATTCATAATGGTATTAGAAGTGTGCACAAGACAGAGAGATATCTACTGGATAAGGCATAAATTCTAAGCATTTTTGGTTGCTAGAGTGCATTTTTCACAAAGTAGAGTACCTGCTGCTGCAGTTTGGGTTCCATTTGCCTTCTTGCTCCCTGCCAGTCCTTAGCCTAGAGTTGACTATTCCCACTGGAGAGGAATTACAACTGTGTAGGTGAATTACAAATATTTTTTTATTAGCAAAGCTTGTTGAGATCCTAGTGTGAGATGTGCCTTGAACTCTGACAGGCTTGGTGTCATGAACACTCCCACAGAGAGCCTGTTCCTCTTGGTGAAGAACCTTTTTCTAACATCCAATATGAACTTCCCTCAACATAACTTCATTCCATTTCCTCATGTCTTATCTCTGATCACCAGAGAAAGGAGATCAGCACCTGCTCCACTGCTGCCCTCCTTGAGGAAGCTGTAGACTGTGATGATGTCACCCCTTAGCCTTCTCCTCTCCAAAATGGACAAACCAAGCAACCTCAGCCGCTCCTTGTGAAGTCTTGTCCTCTTGGTCAGCTTCCTCTGGACACACTCCAATAGTTTGATGTCCTTTTTTATTGAGGCATACAAAACTACACACAGTGCTTGAGGTGAGGCTGCACCAGTGCCTTCCTTGACCAACCAGCTATGTTTTTCTTGATGTACCCCAGGACACAGGTGGCCCTTTTCACTGCCAGGGTGCACTTGATTCATGTTCAATAGCAGTACTGGCAGCACCGACGGCGAGAACCTAGGTGAGCCTGCAGGGAAGGTCGGATCGCGCTGTACGGTGGGGTTCCGAGCTCAGGAACCCCCACTCACAGTCCGAGCCCCAGCCGGAACCCGGAAGCCGGCGGCAGCCAATCAGGCGTGGAGATGGCGCGGCCGCGGACATTTAAACTGAGGGAGAGCAGACACTCGGTCGGTGAGGCGGCGGCAGCAGCTTCTACAGAGTCCAGCGCGTGACAGGGGAGCGTAAGAAGGGGAGGCAAGGAGAAAAAAAAGCAAACAACAACAAAAAAACCAACCAACCAACCAAAAAGCCTCCAACAACAAAGACAACCCCATAAAACGCCAGCCAGTTCCCTTCGCTGAATAGACAGGATAGAATCATGATTAGAACTTGGTCAAAGGCAATAAAAAAAACTGTGGGTACCCAAACAGAAGCCCCACACAAACATGCAGGCACTCAGGCAACTGGCTGTAGTGAGTGTTGGAGCCTGGTAATGAGGGACAACAGAGACAACACCTGTGTTAAGTGTAAGCAGATCAATGATCTGCTCAACATGGTAGCTGAACTGAAGGAGGAAGTGAATAGACTAAGGTCGATAAGGGAGTGTGA
>JAOXNG010000042.1:22863796-22890958 GCA_028566535.1 Scolopax minor | reverse complement strand
GCTTCCAGCTGCTCTCTCCTTGGGGCTGTGCCATGCTGCTGTTTTCTTCCCTGGGACACTGCACCAGGATGTGACAGTAGTGAATTCTGTTTTCTTCTCCTACAGTGATACACTCATTCTGATGTGCTCTCTTCACATCATATTACAGAATCACAGAATGATGTGGGATTGGAAGGGACCTCTGGAGATCACCTAGTCTCCCATGTCAAAGCAGGTCCACCTAGAGCAGGTTGCACAGAAACATGTCCAGGTAGTTTTGAATGTGTCCAGAAATGGAGACTTCACCGCTTCTCTGTGCAGCCTGTTCCAATGTTCTGGAACCCTTTACCCTCAAAGTAAAGAAATTCCTCCTTGTGTTTAGATGGAACTTTATGTTCAAATTTGTGCGTGTTACTTCTTGTCCTGTCACTGGGAACCACTGAAAAAAGACTGGCCCTGTCCTTTTGACACCCATCCTTTAAGTATTTATAGGTGTTTTGGGGATCCCCCACCTCATTCTTCTGTTCTCCAGACTAAAGAGAACCAAGTCCCTGAGCCTTTTCTCAAAAGAGAGATGTTCTAGGCCCCTAATCATCTTTGTAACCATGATGGCCTTAAACAGAATGGGAGAAGGACTGCAATAGACTAAGATGAGCTGGTTAGAGTAGTTAAAAAAAATTACTGAAGCAGGTGCCTGTCAGAAAGTTCTGTAGGGACAATCTCTTCCCTATTGTAGAAGCACATTGATTCTGATGGTGTTATTTTTTGGCATACAGGAAGAAGCTTCTTCACGTTCACAGATGAAAGGCTGAGCATCTTATAAATCTATGACAGACAGCAATGCTGTGAAATCATAGGGCTTGTAAAACCATTACAAGTTTTACCAATTTTTACATACAAAGAGATTACATGATATTAATTCCTTTTGAATCTTACCCTGTGATTGAAGGGTATCTTTCTCACTGCAGGGATGGAACCCTTGGTTCAGCATAACTTGTACACGCTTGAAGAAACTTGATTAAATGCTTTCCTGAATTAGAACCCTACTGAAATAATTGTAAGTTTTGCCTAACTGAGGGATAAATAATTTCCTACTATGTTTTCTCCTGTAACTCTAAATCTTGACATCTGCCTTGGTTTTATTGCAGTATTGTCACATCATCATCATCTTTGATTTGCTCTTTGGGACTAAACAAGGCAAAGTAGGGCAAATTGTATGGCTGACTACGTGCTTCAAGTAATATTTTCTTCACCTGTCCTGGCCCATGAGGAGCTGTGATGGCTGCAGATGGGCAGAGAAGGAATCGTTTCATTTGGTACCGATTGACTGTGTTCAGAATATTATGGACCATCACACATCATCCTTAGGATATGCTGTATAGGATGAGATGTGTACAGTCTGTGCAGAAAATGCTAAGCCTTTCCCATCAGACTACACATTTTAGGATTAAAGGGTGAGTATTCTGACAGTCAGATGAAAACCAGTTTTTCTTTTGAAATAATATGTTTTTTAAAAACACTGTGTTTTGGTAGTAAACCAGTATTTGCAGTGGTTTTATTCTTTCTTGTTCCTCTGGTCCTCCTTCATTAAATATATTAATAAATTAGAAAAAGTAAAATCTAATTTAAAAAAAGATAGGTTTTTAAAATGAAGATCATCCTTCTTGAAGTGACAGATTAATTTTGTATCCTTTGAGATTATGCTACGGAAAAATGGGTCACCTGAACCATTAGTGTTATGTAGCTTTCTGGAATTAGAAGTTCTTCTGGACCCCCTGCTGTGAATATTTCTAGGGCAGTCCTGAGTCTTGATTGCTGCAATTCTTTTGCTACTGGGAAAGGAAACAAGCTATTATAGAATTAACATGAGACAAGAAACAGAGAAAATGACAGTGATTTTGAGGGGTTGTAAGTGACAGTATGAAACAGAACTTGGTTTTGACACAAGTTTTAAAACCGCTCTGTGATGTGAAACAAAGCATAGTGAAATGGAATCATTGGGAAATTCCCTTCTAAAGCAGGTTCCTGATATGAACTCAGATGTTAATAAGGAACTAAAATAGTAAATTTTAAAAAAATAATCCCTGCAATGTATTAAATATTTCACTTTCTGAAATGTCCCATGATATTTATTAAGAAATTTTGTACTTGGCATTTTTGTCTCTTAGGGTAAGTTTTCACATAGTAAACAGAGACAGAATAGATTAATTGGCACTAAGTCTTGCCCAAAAAATTAAGATTTATCCTCATTTCCTGCTAATTTCATGTGAGATAAAAACAGGCAAGTGAGTTACTGAAAAAGACAAACCCCTTTTTTCCTGCAGTATTATGTGAAAGTTACATGTAATAAAACCAAGCTATTTTATTGTTCTGGAGACTCTTCATACAGAGTGTTTGATGTATATATTCTTTTTAACTTCCATCAAAATGAATTAACTTCACTCAAAGGCTCTGCAAAAAAAAAAAAAATCCCCTTTTGATACCTGTAAAATCATATGGAAAGATAATTAAATATTGTAAAAATGCTGAAACCAGAGTGCTCGTTACATTGAAGAAAAATTATAAAATATAGTGCAAGTTACATCCTTTAGCAGCTGTTACATTTTATTGGACCAAGGATTATGAAGAATGTTTATTGCTTAAGTACTCTTTTGCTGCCACATTTCTGGGGTTAGAAAGAAAACCCACTGAACTTGAAACGTTATCATCATGTTGCAACAAAGACAGTTTCATGGCCATGAGGAAATTAATAAAATGGAGTTTAAACAATTTAACCATTAATACTAATCAAAAGGACTCAAAATTATGTATCTTTCAAGTGTGACAAAAGGTGATAAGGAATTGTCTTTAAAGATCAGCTGCAATGAAAACAAGAAATTAAGGTTCTGAAACTTCACCTTGTAACTTTTGCAAATCCTAACTTCTCTCTGGAGATAGAGCCTGCTTTTCCACCGCAGAAAAAGTATATGTTGGAATAAGGTGGGTATAAACTGTATTATGAGCTTTTGTGACACTGTGACCTTAAGCTATGCAATACTGGCAGTCTCATGGGGCCCACTGTAGGATTACTATATTTAACAATGTTTCATATGTAAAAACAGATAAAGACTTGTGCAGTGAAGTTACAGTGAGGTTTTACGGTTTCCACAGAATCTTGCCTGTCAAGATTTTAAAATAAAATAGAGAGGTTTTAGGTGTGTGAAATTCAAGTATGATGTACGTGTGCTGCTTGGTACAGTTCATTACTTAAAAGATGTGCTGCTGGGAGCAAAAAATTTGCTATGAGTACCCACTATAAGCACTGTTAAAGTGGTGATGTTCCATAACAAGCTGAAACAGCTATTTGAAGACTTTGGGGCACTAGGATGAACATCCAGTGACACAAACTTTTGTAGTACTTTTTCACCTCTGGAACTCAGACGGACTAGAAGCAGAGCACTGACCACAAAAGAACTTTGTGTTTCCAGCACCCTGTTCTGATTCCATCTGGGAATGCAGGGTGGTATGGACAAAAGATAGTCTTCCTTTTTCTGCATACCATGGAGGCACTGCATTGTCCTAATTTCTTCCTGGTCTAGAAATAGGGCTCTTTTCCATAAAGGTGAAGAATCCAGTGTTGTTTCAGTAAGCCTCTGAGGGTATGTCACTACAAATTCAAATACAGAATTCTGAAACAGTGCCATGTAGCTTGGTATAGTGGTGTGACACATGGCAGTGCACAAATCTGATGCTCCCAAAGCAGTGCTAAGTATGTAACTTCTCACTCCCGACCAAAATACCTGTGATCGCTTCCTGCAGGCTTGTTAAGAGTGATTTAGCTACTAAAGAAAGAGGGGTGGAAATAGCCAAATCTTGACTTTAAATTCAAAATTGTTTTTATGAATGTTACTTATATATAAGAAGCCTTTGTAATACATGCTTAAAATGTATCTTCTAGTATATAATATTTGTGGTATAACAATATACATCCCTTGATTTTCAGTATGTCACCATGTTGGATGTACAAAGGTGCTTTTTGTCTGTTGATAGTGCAACATTTACTTACAAAAAACATTGCAGCAACTTGTCTATGATTTTTTTTTAAAATGTGTGTTTGTCTATATATTTTTACTTGTATATTTCAATATATTTTAAACCTAAGTACTTTTTTTTTTTAACTGTAGAATGAGATTTTATGGATGCTCTCTACATATTTAGGTAGTTATATTTGCAATGCACAAATAGCCAAGTTTCAAATAAATCTGGCTTGGTCCTCTAGTTTTTATGGAAATTGATAGATTGTACTCTAGTAATAAGTTGAAAGAGGAAGATATTAAGATATTACTGATGACTTATGCAAGTGTACTGATTCCACAGAGTCTATTCAGACTTATGTCTAAGATTTGTCTTCTGGTCCTCTTGATTTAGAAATTGATCTTTCAAAGTGAAATGAATATGCGTATGTGTATATTTAATATATAATTTATATACTTCATATTTACAAAATATATAAATTATATATAAAAGTGAAGATTTGTTCAAGAATTACTTTTTTAAAGGGATAAAATTTCATATCGAAGCAAGATAAAATGCTATCTGTATTCTTAAACTATCTTCATCTGATACCACTTGTGAGAAACATTTGCATTCCTAGGGCTTGGACATTAATCAGATGTTGCTAATTGGATCTGCAACTGATTGTTGCGTTCAGTTACTTCAGATCACTGCATTTCTCAGACTTAAAATGAAGATAGCTGTTCTTTTTCACAGGCATGGCTTGTGGGAGGCCTCATTCAATGCCAAAGTCAGTATGGTGTCTTGTACATTCTTCACCCTTCCTAGTACTTTTTTTCCATGAAAGTCAGCAGGATATAATTTGATCAGGACTTGGCTTTTTCTATTCCATTTGTTGCTAATTTTGTCAAAGATAAAAGTACAGGTATTAAGAGAACTTTTATTTAATCCACTTCTTTGTGAGAGGTTAGCAAGATCTACCTCTCGTTTTGGTTTTCCACAGTAGATGCAAGGAAGACTATAGTAATGCTAACAGTATCAATGTGATACTGAGGTTTGATATAGTCCCATACAGCCTTCTGCAGAGTACTCTTCTCTGCTCACTTAACATTACCCAGGTTTTAGTTGCAGTTTTCAGAGACTTGTTGCAAGTGTGTGTGTTACTGATTTGTGGTTGTTCTGGTTTGGTTGTTTTGGCTTTGTGGGTTTTTTTAGTTCTCTGCGAATTGTGCAGTTGATCTTCGTTTTATTCTCTCACATGCACAATATTCTGGAGGTTATGGGATGAAGTGTGAAACAAGTTAACGTGTACATATGTAATGCTTAATTCTAGAGTTTTGCTACCTGGAAATGAATAGAGCCAATGGATTTGCTAGTTTCTGTAATTGTTAGTATTTGGAGTGATCCAACCTTTTATTTCAGTCTTCATTGAATCAATTCCACACTATAAATAATAAATTTAAAAACCAGTGCTTTAGCAATGCAAGTGACAGAAACTTCCCTATTGTTTTCCAATGTTATTTTCACCTCTTTCTTATTTTCTGCTTTATTAGCTTCCACTGTACCCACAGCAGTGGCAGTATGGCCAAACTGGGTCTTTTATAAGCTACTGCCTGTGGTTTATGAAGACTTTTCAGAGTCAAAATGCAAAATTAACCCATGTATCTCTGCTTAACTGTAGATATCTTAAAACAGAAGAAGCACATGTGCCTATGTGTATTTTCTTTTCAAAGATTATTCTGTTGCTCTTATTCATAAGGTTTTGAAAAATAGATTGATAATCTTTCCAGGTATATAAAAAGTAAAATAGCTAGAAACCAATGCATTTACACATATAATATGGTGCAATTCAAAGAGCGCTGAACTTTGTTGTTTGCTTCGACTAATGTATCTGCTCTCATCATTGCATGATGTAATATAATAGGGATTTCCTCCACTGTTTCCTTAGAAACCTATTTGCAGTTGGTTTACTTTGCCTGTTTTCATGGGACTCCTCCATTGCCTTTTTTGGGGGGAAATCTTTGCCCTCTTAAATGCTAGTGGCCATATGGAACAAAATGCTTGATGAGGAATGGGAATGTGTTAAATTATTTTTTCCATTCTATGAACAAAAGACGAAATAGCCTGTGCTTTGCATTGAGTAGCCTTTCCAGATTTCCATGGATAAATTGTAAATTATTTCAAGGTTTGTTCAGAAGTTTAAAATCAAATAAGGTTTTTGACCTTTTTAAGGTTCTTTTCAAACATAAAAAATAAGAATTCAAGGTGTGATGGTGTCTCATATGCATGGAGAAATCAGGGATATCCACAGTTTACGTTCCAGTATGTAGCATTTGGATTTTTAACTTGATATATTTCTTGATAGTTGGATATAAATTTTGCATTTAGTCAAATTTTAAATGATTGAGTTTGTTTTTGAGTTAACACTGAAATTTAATTTATGAGGCCTAATAAGGTTATTTGTTGTGATCTTTACTGTTTTGAAAAGATGGATAATCTAGTTTAATTGTGGCAATACACTGAGGCTGGCAGATGCACGTTTCTTCATGAACTGATACTGTGTGTGAGGGTCAGCTTCCCCAGAAATTTTCAAATTGCACCCCTCTATTCTTCCCTGGGTGGTTTGGACCACCTTAATTATCAGTATTTTGCAAATAAAAGCTGATTCTTAGAATAACAGAGCAGTGGGAAATTCCCTGTGAGAGCAGGCTGGTTTGTGATGACATCTGGACAGATGAAGAAAAAAAAGACAGCATCTGTGCATTTTTTATGTATTTGACTAGAAGACCAGAAATTTAAATGGTGAATAAAGGGTGTTCATGGGCATATTGCCTTTAAATGGCACTTCGGGGATTCCTATCCTTGACTGTAAATGTGGCCTATGAGAAAATAAAATTTTCAGCAGTACACGAATATGTGGTTACAAAGTATGCCTCAGAAAGTCCAGAGCTTTTGCCGATCTTAATTAGATCTTAAATGTTTTGCTAGGTATAAGCTATAGTACAGGTCCTGTACTATAATGATTATGAAACTATGTCTGTCACAAATATTTATATTTCTCAATAGTATTACAACTACCAACATAATCTCCAGAATTAAAATATTTGGGCTGTTGAAGGGAATTTACCGTAAGCATACCAGAACTCTGAAGAAATAATTTATCTAGCCATGTAAACACTTCTTGTATATTTTAAGAAAAATGTTTCTTCAGACACTTAAGAAGTGTAGATTTCTGAAGTGTCATTATTTTTAGTTTTCTCCTTGATTTATTGTTCTAGTCATTTAATAAACATTTACATTTTAAAAAAAATTATATGCATGTGAAGTATGTAGAGTGGAATGTTGTTTAGTAGCTTTATTTAAGCAAGGATGATTTTTAGTAAAGAAACTACAAAGTTTCTTTAATTTGATGTGCAAAGTATCTTGGTGGGGATATAAAGCAATCATGTGGGAAAAAGTTTAATTCTGTTTCTGCACAATTGTCTTGTCTAGGATGTGATAGATAGCATGTGGTGACACAGCACTAATTCAGCAAGAGTTAAGAGATTTTTCAACCAGTTTTGAATTAATAATTAAATGGCTGACTGTTGAGATACAAGAGCTGTTATACATGCAGGTCTCTGATACTGGGTTTACGAGTGAAGAAGAAAGCCTTCAGTGACATAACTTTCCAGATATCACTAAGATATTTGATAAAATTACCTCAGGAGTGACACCTTTTTCAGGTTATGCAGTTCTGGCCTCTTCCAGACCTGTGGCTAAATTGAAATTGTGTACTCACAGAAGTCTGTTTAACTTGATTGTTTTAAAAATGTGCAGTGGATTTTAGTAAACTGGATTTTTATTTTGGTGTCAAGAGAAGAGCAAATGATTTCCCAGAGTAAGTTTCTTCTGTTATTCAAGATCCCCAATTATAGTCCATTAATTATTAAAATAATCACAGGGAATTTCAGCTTAATTTTTTTCAATATTTTACATAAAGGTATGATGTTTATTATCTCAGAAGTGTAGGCTTTTTGCCTAATTTTTTTCCTATATTTTTAAATTTTTCTGGCAGACAATCTATGTGTGTGTAAACTACAATAAAATAGATCCCATAACAGGTCTGATGCTCTACACAAAAGAAAGAAGGTGTGTGAAAAGAAAATCTTGTTGTTTTTTTTTATTGGGTATCTAGAGTGATTAGAGGTGTTGCCATAAAAAAGGAATTGAAAATGCTAATTTAAACCATCATGTTTGTCCAGATATAATTAATTAGTTTATTTTTTGTTTTGCTTTGCCTAATTGTTAGTTTCTTATGTCCCTCTTGTTGATAAAGGCGTTTCTGTTGAATAACTTGAAGTAACTTCTCTGAAGAACCACAGAGAAATCGTTATTGGAAATGGATTTTCAGGTTACACACCTATTTGTGTTTCTTGGTACCAAGCATCACAAAATGCTACTATTTTGGGGGTCTTCAGTTTACCAGTTTTCTTTCATAAAGCTGGTTTGCTAAATGTCATCCTCCTCCATATATAAAGATCTCTGTAACAGTAAACATTTTAATTTCTTCAAAAAGTGTTAGTATGTGTCTAACTGCAAGTGTACAGTGTTTTTGTGCAAAAGCTTCCTAGCAAGTCATTCAACAGAAAGGTCATTTCTATTTAAAGTTTTTAATCTTTCAAAGGCCTGAGAATATAGAATCCTCAGACTGGGGAGAAACACTTAAACAAAGTGTACTTGTATAGTTAAAATTTATTCCAAGTGTAAAATTGGATAGTAGCGGAGCAAAAACAGATATAATGAACTACAATTTTCCATTGGTCTCAGACATTGAGACTTCATTATGATGATGTGTTACAGTTGGGGTCTTCCTTGGAAAGCATGAAATTAAAGAGCTTAAATCTTTCTGGCTGTTTGTCTTTGCCTTTCAGGAGGTGAGCTGCAGTGATCTGTGGTTATGGTTATGGTAGCTAATTTCAAAAGGTCTCCCTAAAGCTATGGTTACATCACTTGTCCCTGCTTTTTACCCCACACAGATAGAAAAACCACTTCGAGGGTTGTGTGCCACTCATTGAAAATTTCTCTGCTCTTCCCTGACAACCCAAAATGTAATTGCTTAAATGACTGTAGCTGCATTGGGAATGCTGGTTGGATAGGAAATGTTTGCCTCTTGGGCTTTAGATTCTTTAATACCTAAGCTACAGAGGCAAACCGAATCCAGCCAAAAACTAGTTTTCTTTTGTTGCTTCAGCTGAACTATAACCTAGACTCATAGCTTCAACTTTCTTGCACACAACCTTGAATTGAAGACTCATTCAAAAAGGTGAGGTTTTTTCCTGCTGAACTGCAACCAAATATGACCTTTTACTTGAAAATATTGATGAACTTGAGCCAGTCACAGGTGATCCTGAAAAACAACTCAAAGCAAAGTACGCTCTTTTGAGTCCACGACTAAGCAAAAGCTTTATCTCCATCAGGAAGGTGTATTGTATGTTCAGGTTAAAAAGTATGGTTCAGTGATAGGCAGCTGTAACCTAAGATGATTCATTTCCCAAGTGATTTTAGGATGAAATTCTATGTACATCTTAAGCTGACATCCATCATCAGGTAAACTTGTGCATGGATTCCTAAAAGAAAACATTTCCTCATCACAGAATGCACTTGCGTGTACTTGCTATTCAGAAATCTAGAATGAGTCCAGAATTAAAAAAAAAACCAACAAACAAAACAACCAAAAAACCCCATCACCAAAATTGGAAAGTAGCAGCGATATTTTGGACAGAATTCTAGATTATCACAGTAGAAGGAAAAACTGGAGAAGGATTCCTAATGGCAGAAACTTCAGGTAACTTCTTCGAATGGGATATTGGAAAGTGTTGAATCTATCTTTCTGCAATTAAGATGGGCACAACAGAATCAGCCGAATAGCATAAGTAGCACTTAGAAAAACCCCAGTCATTTACTTGGCTCGTGGTCTGTGTTCTGCTATGGGAAGGTGATTTATCTTGTCAGTGAACACGGCAGACAGTAATCTCTGCATCCTATGACTGTGCCTTGGAATTTTAAACAATCTCCATGTTATAAGGCTGGTAAATAGAACCCATTATGAATATCTAAAATGTTTTTGAATGTTGAAATAATGAAAGTACCTTTTGTAAGGTGAACTCCACTGAAGATAAAATTAATGTGAGCATCTTAAGGTATTGCTCTGTGGCTACTGAAGGCATTATGTAGGTGTACTGAAAAGTAGCAATACAAATCATGTTGTAGTGATACAAAAGTATCCACCAGTAAAAAACTTGTTAGCAATCATGGAAACAAACCAATTAGAAGGGCACAGTAGCTGGGGATTCAAAAGGTACTGCTCAGCTGTCATTGCACTAACTCAAAAACAGTTAATGAGAATAATACAAGAAACTCAAATGAAGAGGCAGAGCTAAGTAGAATGCATAGCAGCTTTAAATCAACAGCAGCTTTAAATCTTGAGTTAAGTGGCAAATAATTTTATATATTTCAGTACCAACTTTTAAATGTCAAGTTTTGTAAAACCCTACAAGCATGAGGGCATGCACCTCAGATATTTCTGATATTTCTAGAGCTGGATGACAGATAACATATCTTTTACATAAACTCTAAATTTTATGAAGAAACTTAAATTTGAAGCTTTGGGGGTTTTATTTTAATAAAATTAAGAATTTTCCCCAGGCATATGTTTCTGTCTTCGTGCCTGGGTGTTCCCCATCCCCTCCTTGGCTATGTTAATTGTCAGGAGTGCTTTCAGTAATGTGAGATCAAGTTCCTCAACTTCAACCATCATCTTTTTAACTGAAGCTTACATATGCAGCACCATACACCTCTGCTGTGGAAGTCAAGCACATAGTGTGTTGCCTACATTTTTCTCAACGTTTTAGATTGATCCTGAAGTAGAGATCACCTCCTTGATTAAAGCATGCAAACTGTGATGAGTGCTGTCTGCTGAGTAACATTTCTCATGCTGTGAACAGTCTGTGCTGTACGTGTCTGCATGTGGGTGCATCTGAATATCTTGCCAGCATAGTACTAAAGGGTTTTAAAACACTCCTTTTTACACAGTTCTGTTTTAATTGTTGCTGAAGTGGTAATACTGAAGTGGTTTGACTTGTAAGTATTGAATTAATTTTTACATATGATTTCATGATAGAAAGCAATGGCTTGGCTAAATTATTTTGAAATAACAAAATATTAAATCAGATCACTGCCAAAAACACAAAAGCAAACAAAAAATGTCAAACCGAACCCACTTATCTGTTTTCAGTGATTTTTTTTCTAAAGAAAATATATGTAATTTTTCAGTTAAACTGCTTATGTTTAGATTTGGATTCTTAATCAACAGAGATACATTATTAGCCTTGGCATAAAACATAAAATAGCACTAGATTTTTCAGTGGTACCTGAAGCACTTGTATGAAATGATGGACTAATTAAGCCTACTTGAAAGTGAGTGATCTTTGGAACTGCTAGTCTAATCAAATACATAACATTATTTCAATAGTAATGTAACAATATTAGGATCATCTTAACGTTGATAGTCTAAATTCCTGATTTGGAGTACAGGTCAAATGCTAACATGTTCTGAATCCCCAAGTTTTGCCTTTACGGTAAAGGAGAACTCCTGTAAGAAATTGATAAGCAGGATATTAAAGTCAAGTTTAAAGAATAGATTTCTTTATGCTCTCTATCTGGTTTACTGCAGTAAGCCCTACTTTATCTGTGGGTTGTCTGTTTATCAAGCTATTTATTTAATAACATTTTAAATAAAAAATAACAAAGGCTTATTTGTCTGTTCTTTAAATTCTGGTAGAATTTCAAAAGTGTATCTATTCTGTCAAAGAGTGTATTACTGATAACAATGGCCCCATTGCTGCTTATGTTAAATATTGGTGGACTTCATGAATAACAGTCTTCCTTCAAATAGATCCCATGGTGAAAAGGATGAGAAAGCAGATGTGTACTCTGTGTAAAGCATACCATATTAAATATAAAGTGATATGCTTATGATATGCTTGACCAAACCAGATCAAGCTTAGTCTTTTGATTCACAGGGGAAATGAAAAGTTGATTCATTTTTGTCCATCGCAGGTAATTGGGACAGAGTATCTCCTTGCTTCTTTCTTTGAGAATCGTTTCCTGGAAGCCAGTGTTATATGTTTTCCTTTGAGAAGTCACATGGGAATACAGTGATTTAGCAAGTTATTCTTAGCAGGCTTATAGTAAAAAGTTAAGAGGAATAAATATGTATTTTCCATTGACTTACTACGGTTGGGCTGGGGCACAGCTACTTACTCTGTCTATCTATCCATAGTCTTCTGTCAGCATGGAATCTGAAGGTCATGCGTATGTGTTTCCATAGTTGATCTGGCAAAATTCATTCAGAGGTTTTGTTTCAAGATCATTGCTTCAGGATATGGAGAAATGGTATTAATCTGTCAAAACATTTCTGCTTATATAATTGCTTCCCCCCATCCTTCTGAACTTGTCCCAGTAGAGATCATGTGCCTCCGCCCCCTGTGATTTTTCTTTTTACAGAAACCAAATGTCATCAGGACACCATTTGCAGTTCCCCATGGTGGCAAAAACAACTTCTGGGCATCAAAGCCATTTTCTTACACATGGATTAACGTGACATTGTGTTTCAGATGCCTTTGCAATAGGCAAATGTGTGGTGCAAATTAATGTGTGGTGTTTTTTTCTGTTCGGATGGTTGTCTTTTCACATTTGTATGTCTAATTGTGACCTCAGTGACAGCTTCTGCATCTCTTGCTGTGATAAATACTGGATCACAGAATGTACCCAGCTTCCAATTTCCTGTGTTCAGGATATTACCCTTGAAATTTCTAACAACTTTCAAATAAACAATGAATTCATTATTACACTAATCTGGTTCTCTGGTCAAAAGTATAACATATTCATTTGAATAGTCTTATAAACTTGAAAGGCAGCCAGCAGTTTTGTTTTCTGTCTTTGGCTTTTTAATGACCTTGCTTGTTTGTAATTACAATTTAATTCCCACATAACTCATTTACAATGCAGCCTACTCTTAGTGCCCATGCAGCTACTCAAGTTTGAATTTTATGTGAGGTGTGGCACCTAAGATTTAACACCACTATGTATAAATATATAGAATAGATTTATTTAGGACAAATGATTGAAAATCTGCCCTTGCTACTCTGAAAACAACTAGAAAAATGCTAATGGACTTCTATTAGAGCAAACTTAAATGTGGCAAATAATGAGTGGACACTATGCATACTACAGAGCTTGTAGTGTTGGAGGTCTATTAGAACAAGTAAGGATTACATGTTAAGCATGCTTTGGGCCTCTACAAATTTACAGGACCTAGATAAGGTGTTGACCTTTTAATTTGGCTGAAATGGATGATTTAGTTTGCATTTTTTGCTCCTCATTTTAAAACTACATCTCCTTGTTGATATATTATGGAAGAACAGTTCAAACACATTTTTAATGGACCAAATCCATAAGCTTCTTACTGCTACGTGCTACAGAGATAAGCAAGCTGCAGAAAATAACTGAAAGATTGTATTACATGAGAAAAATCCAGTACATGTTTTTTTTCCAGGCTGAGGTATGCACTAGTGAAGCAACCAAATATCAGCTTGGTTAAATGTCATGAATCCTGCCTGTATACTTACTTAAATTTCAAATGTTGAGTGTGTTTTTTCATCTGCAGTATATAATGAATTAAAGAGTTGTGTTTTGGCAGCTTTCATCCAAAGTATATATCTGTGGTTTCAATTGAAAGAAAAAAATATTCCAAAAGTTAAGTTTGTAACAGAGAACACTGAAGGTTTTTGTGTTTGTTACCCAGGGATGACATCTAATGTTCTACCTTTGAGGGAATAGGGATGGATGCTGTGAGGAACTTTTTGATTCTGATAATAACATGCTTTACAATTTTATTTTTTTTTTTTATTGTCTTCCAACATATTTTACCCTCAGTATTTTTCCTTTACTGGTTTGAACTTTTTTCCAGCCTCCTCCCACACTGCATCTTAAAGGCTTTTCAGTCCAACCTCTTGCTGTCTGTGCTTACTTTCTTTCACTTTTTTTCTTACTTCTTAATCACATATGCCTGGAGAAATAATCCTTTGTGCCTCATATCAAAAGAAGTATTATGCAGCTCTATCCTTTGTTTTGCAAACAGACTGTATTGTTTTTATAGATTCCCTTTTCTATTAAAATAGTTTTTTGTTTACTTTCTGTCAATAAACCTCTCTGATCATGTTCAGGGGGGTTGTTTCTGATGGTCCTCCTTAGTCGGGAAAGATTAATTTAGGTTATGGTAAGATTCCATATGGTTATGGTAGGAATCACTGACAAACCAGAAATAAATCATAGGAAATGCTATGTAAAAATGAAGAAGAAATTTAAAAAAATTGAAGTAGAGGTACTTTTCTGTCCGTTAAAATCTGCTTCAGAGGGGTGTAGAATGTAATTGTTCAGTGACATAGCTGTAATTGTAATTCATGTACCATTTTTACAGCTTTTTATGTATTGGAAGTGTGGTTCTTGTGTGATTAATTCTTGCAACAGCCAGTGTGTTGATATGCCTGTAGTTAAAAGTCAAATAAAATTATATACTCTTGATTTCTTAAACTCTTTTTATGGATATATTTAAGATGGTTTATGACCTTTCAAAATAATCTTTTCAATAACTGTTATTTCAGCGAGTTTGATTTCCAGAGGTAAACTATTTATTATAGTGCTACTGCTAAAAACAATTTAGTTAAGAAGCTTTTGAAAGAAACATTACTGCACACTTATAAATTAAAGGTGAATGTTCCTGCTAAGTTAGCTTTTATTATACAAGAACTATGGATTGAATCTTCACAACATTTTAAAAGTAATGTAATAGTTTTCATCTTTTGGGAAAAAAACCCAACCAAACAAACAACTATCAGTTCTTCCACTCTCCCACCTGCAACCCTGTCTGTTAAACACCACCTTTTCAGATGTGTGACTGAAAAACTGCAAATGCAGGTTTCTGAGGCTGTGAGATAGGGAAATGTACTTGTTGTGATAACTATTCATTTCCTTACCCAGATTTCAAATCAAGTAAGCAAAAGCCTTGTCAATTGTCTAACTGATCCGTATAAACATATCAGGTTTACTTCCAGGGGGAGTTGATTAATACAGCTTTATGTGAAGGTTTGATGGCTTGTGTCACATACTGGGGCTAGGTTTAAATTAAGTGGTAGATTGCTTCTTTTGGTGCAGCATGGATGGTGTGTTTAAACACACACAAACACCTCTAGGAAATCACAGAGTTTGGTGAAGGGACAGAACTTGGGAGTTTTGACTGTAACAAACATGAAAGAATAAAAGGATAGACATTGTTGGAACACAAAGTCGTAGACTCAGGACCCACGTCTAATTCATCTTCATTCGGAAACATGTGAAAGAAATCAATCTCAGGCAGGCAAAGATGTGAGGAAATATATTCTCCTACTGACTTGGGGACAAAGCTAAGACGCAGAGCTACCTATGCATCTTCCCTTTTTTTTTGGTACACAGCTCCCTGTGTGACTCTCTGTAACTTGCTTTGTTGTGAGTACTTTTCAAAAGGGAGTGTTGTCTTCTATTTTTGTCTTTTTTTTCATGACAATTCTGTCCCTCCCTTTAGGCAAGAGACGAAAGTATTGTCTTTCACCCTGGGACAAACATCTAGCCTTAGTGTTCTTGCCTTGAGTTAGTAATTCTAACAAATGACTACAGCAGTTCTTCTGATCACTCTTGTCTTGGACAGTTCATACTAGAAAACAGAATAAATTGATTCTGTGCATTCCTCTCAGGGTAGCAGGTAGAACAAATAAATTCAGAGATTCTGAAGTGGCATTGTGGGCTCCATTTTCAACAAACCACTTAAAAAACAGGCTAATTTGTTTTTTAGAAGACTTGTATAGCAATTGTATGTCCCATTTTCCACAAATATATAGGAATTTATAGTTGTTTGTGTAGATACATATTACCTACAGTGTCATTATTCCCTACAGAAAGCCTAAATATTTGGCTTTTGAAACTGATTTTTACAGATAAGGCAAGAGCTGCAGTAGAAAGCTTTGGTGTGGGATAGTCACACCAATGATGCACAATGAAATGTCATGCATTGTTCTGTCCTTATTATTTGCCTATAGAAAAGCTGTGACGTTCACTTATAAGATGTTTTCAAAGATACACAGGGGAATGATACCATGATTTCCTCACATGGGCACTCCAAGTCCGCCCAACTCTCTGCATACCTAATTCCTATCTATTAATTTCCCTTAGAACCTCCACAGTGTGTAAGGTGTCTCTGAGGTTACTCACTATTGAAGAACCTTAAAAAGAAATCGCTGTAGGGGAAAAAAGTAATAAAATTAATTTGCAGTCCTAACTGCTCAGTAATCTTTGCTCTCTGATATCTACTTACAACAGATAGAGGGGGAGTTCAGTTCCAAGGATCCAAGAAGTTCATAGCCTATACATGCAGTAAGCTGGAAAAGCATTACTAGCAGCATGGTACATTGTGTTTAATGCTGTCCTGGAGATTTTTTTAAATAGGATTTTGAGAAAAGTCTCTGCTCAGATAAGTGATTTATTAGAACAGTAAATATGGGAGTTTGCTTAGATTCACTTTTCAGGCCACGGTTATGAATCCCGCACTAGTAAAGACCTTCTCATCTTTGGTAACTTTTGGCAGTGGGTAGTAATTGCCATGCATTAATACTTCAAAGGTTTCATAATTCTAACTGACCTGAAGCAGCAAAAAAGAAAAAAGTATCTAGACTGTGTTTTATCTTGTCTGCACCAAAAGGGAAAAAATAATTCTAAAAAAAATATAAAAAGGCAGCCTGGAGGTTATACAGTCGCTTCATCTGAAGCAATAGTGTCGGTATTTTCTATGAATTTCCTTATGTTGAGGATTTCAATCTAACGTATAAGGTTATTAAAATCAAATAGGTTACTTTTTATTTCTTTCCTTTACCTTATTCCTTTTATGGATTTATTTTTTTAATACCAGAGACACTTTAGTGGAAACACATGTATGGATTTTATAAAATACCTAGTTGTTTCACTGTGGGATTACAGTTTAAGGTCACTTATTTTATAGTGTAAATAATTGACGACTTTCATGGTGTCTGTGAATTGCTGTGTGAAAATCCATTGTCTTGTAAGAGTAGTTACAGTGAGGATGTATAAAAACAACACGAAGGCAGTAGACATAGAAAAATACAGTTTTGTCCTGTTCTACACATATAAATATTTAGTAAGAAAGAAAAGTACTTTCAGAGTGGTTTTATCAAATGATATAGCAGCATGCAATGGAAGTGTTACTGCATTTATATGTAAGATTATATTTATAACTTCTAAACTTGGATGCTTCCCTAGTTTTGATAATGATCAGTATCTATTTGACTTCAGTTGTGCACATTTATCCATCTTTGCTGTCATTCATTTATCATCCAAGATCACAGACAGCTATCTGAACAGTATGCATATTTTGTACATATTTGTGTGCCTGAAAGAGTGATAATTGCTTACCTGTAATTGCTGTTCCCTGGAAATATACAGCAGCAATAGGGTTCTTGCATAAAATCTTTGTTAAAAGGAGAACTTCCATAATTCAAACTAATATAATTCAAATAAACAAATAATTATTTGAATTGAATTTAAATTGAATTAATTGAATTTGAAAAAAATTCAAATAACATAATTCAAAATAAAGAACTTCAGAGATGTTGGCTGCAGTACTTACTCCCTTGTGCATATGCAGAATGGTCTTGTGTTCTGACAGCCATTAGGTAGGGAATTGGATGCTACTGATTGGCATACCACACTGTGTGTCTTTGCATTCACCTCTCCACATATTGTGTATATATAGATTTACCATAATTTTATCTTCAAAATTTAATGTAAGTAATTTGTGCTTTCCGGGAACCATTAGCTGTGTATCCCTTAGCACAAAGGCATCACAGTCAGGGTTAAGCACCTAGAAATTGGCCTCTGCTTCTTAACTAATGACACAGATATTCGGATACTTTCTTTTCTTTCATTGGGGTGTGTGATGGAGGTCAACTAAACTGAATAAAGTTGGTTTATTTATTCCTTTGACACATATGGAAGAATTTGAGAACCTGAATTACTGATGAACTAAAGTGTAAAATAAATGTAACAACACTCTGCTACATTTTCATCTTCTTGGTTATAAAATATAGTTTTGGTAAGGATATATTAGAAGTACTTGAGTCTATGTCTGTCGTGGACGTTTTGGAGGAAGAAAGACTCAGAAGTATTTATAGGGTGATTTCCATAAAGACAGTCATTCTGTATGATTACGGAATTTTCATTTTACAGTTTTGCTTTAAGATTCAATGATTATTACATAGTAATTATGCCATTAGAAATTCACAGCATGCAAGTTAATATTTTTAGATTAATTAGAGAAAGTAAATAAGAAAGTGGTGAAATTCATTCACTAGCAAACTACCCTAATCAGTGTACTCATTTCCTGATCTTTTAAGTCTTGTGCTTATTTCAGGGGAAAGGAGTCACTGAGTTACATGTGTGATGAATTTGTCTTTCCATATATTTGATTCCTTTGGTTTAGTTTAAAAACTTGCCTTACTTTCAGTCCTAGTTTTAGCATTGTGTAAGGTAGGAGATCTAAGATTTCAAACCTTAACCTTTTTAATAAGGTTATCTGTTGTACCAAGGGAATTAATGGTTTGACTTTAAATATCACATGAGAAATAACTGGAGACCGTATTTATATATTCTTGGAAATTGTGTCAGGGTTACTTTGTGTAGATAGAATGAGATTTTGTTTCATTTAAAGGTTTAAAAGAATATATTTTCAAGAAAAGAGAAGCTAGTATTATTGTCATTCTTTTGGCAACTAAATGGCAACTATGGGATTATTGTGTAAAATATTTTGCTTGATCGGGGCCTAAAAAGTAGCTTTTTATGTACAATGTCTGTCTTCTGAATTTTAGTTTTCAAAGTATGAATGTAAAATCTTTCCGCTCTGTTTTTAACCAAGATCCACAAATGCTGCCTCCCCCACTCAACTGATCTTGTGATTTACTGTAAAAGTGTGTTTATTAGTCTGTCTGTTACATTCACCTACAAGAGTGTAAATTATAGTAGTTGATATATAGTAGTGATACATATCACATGAGGTTGTCATTGCTTCCTTCTCACTTCCATTCTTTCCTCTCTTTTTTGGCCTACTGTCACCCCCATCTACTTCACTGGCAGGAGGACTCAGTCCCAACAGAACTATCCACTTTAGGATGTCAGTGAAAGACACCTGGAACAAAGAGAGTGTGGAAACCCGGCATAGCTTGATGTGTGTATCGTTACCTCAGGGCTTAATCTTTGCTCAGGTTACACTTGTACCATCACTAATCAATAATGAGATCAAGGACCCATGCACATTGAGGATAGTCTACCACATTTACAGGGAAAATTGCACAAAGGGGAAATATATCTAAAATTATGAAATGCTCTCCAAAGCCATGGGGGATATGAAAGAAGCTGTCTTTACAAACAGTTCATTTTTTAGCTTATCTGTCACTGCTGTCACAAAAAAAAGAGTCCCTTTTTACCTATATTCTAAGACCATGAAAAGCATTTTATTAATAGTTGGGTTATTTAGAAAATAACCACACTGTGTTGGTGGCACCACAGCTGGATTCATTTTGTATTATCCCTTCAGAGTTTCCACTGTTTTGCTAACATAGTTTATATGTGGTACCCAATTGAGATTGTGGCATCTGAGCTCAGATTAGCAGTACATGCCTTTTACCCGCCTTTCATTCATTCAACTGCACTATAACTGCACTCTCATCTTCCATCCTGCTGTGTGAGACAGAGTTATCTTCCCACTCTGGTTTCAAGTAGGATCTTTTCAAGAGCTTCAAGGCAGGATGCTGCTATCTCTGAATCAATTGCTGCAATCCACTACCTGTCCATTTGATGCTTCATTCAAAAAGATGGTTTACTTTTCACTTTTTGAATATACTTTTAGTTCTTATCTAAGATTTAAAAAAAATGTAAATCTTTTAACTCAAATAACTGACAGATTTTACCATACTTAGTAAAGAGGGGTTTATTTGAGAATGGGCATTTGTAGTAATGGATCTAAGCATTTGAAGGTTGTGTTTGACTAAAAGGATAGATCAGTTCCCAAACCTGAAAAATGCAAGATGTAACTCTTGGACATCGATGGGAGAAAGTTTATTACTCTTTTTTTAATACTGCACAGGGGTTGTAAAGCTAACATTTCTCCTCCACACCATTATGTTGGATGAGGAATGTGAACAGATTAAACATGGAGAAGGGACTTAACTTGAAACTCCATCCTGCTGATAGGAATCCCAGGAGCAGAGATTAGATCCTGTTTCCACTCAGTGTTTCATATATAGAATTTATAGTTCCCTGTGTTTTTTTAGTAAATTAAATCAGGGAGTTGTTTGCTTTATTTACTCAATGGTAAACTGGCTTACTCCCTTCTCAATTTTTTATTGCTGTCATTTATTGTGGATAGTTCTCTGGTGCTAAATGAAGTGAAAACATAATAAGTTTTCACAAAATCCTGTTTGTTTTCTATTGCATCTACCAGGCAAGGCTGTCTAGAGCTGCTTTTGTTACTGCTGATTATGCTTTTTTCTTTCTTCGTTAAATAACTTTTTATGTTCAAGTAGGCTTTTGTTTTTCTTTTGATTGTGTAATTTCCTCTTTCTGCATAAAGAGGCTATTAAAAAGGTAATTGAAATTAAATGATGGGTGAACATGCAGAAGACAGTGGATTGACTGCAGATGATGGTGAGCAGAGATGTAATGTAAGATATTTATGTGCTAAAGCAGTATCCCAAATGTCATGTTCTCGTGTAAGAATGTGTTAGAACACAGAAGAGGGAGAGAGATCCTGAGTTATAGCCTGTAACAAGCAGTTATATGTAAGTTTAATCCTGTTGACTGGAGAAAATTTTTTCTTCAGGATCGTCTTCTCTGCAGTATTTGCTCAAGTTAATTCTTGTTGAATCAGCCTTGCTTGTTTGAAAACTGTCATGTCTTATAAAATGACACTTGAATAACAGGATGGTAGGATGTATGACACAAGATGTTTTGCTGGAGCAGATACTAAAAGACAACTCTTCCTGGCGTTACTAAGTTTAGCCCGAATAGCACTTGATCCATGTTCCTGACAGTTCAGCTGACTGGTGTTTGAAGTACCACTTAAAACAAGCTACAGGCTTTTTTTGCACACGAAAAAGTCATATATGCCTCGTCTTCACATTGCACTGAAAAGGAGAGGAAAGTAAGTAGGGCATAGTTTGGCCCACACATTGCAGGGCTTCAAATCCAGAAAGCAGACCAGCACTCATCAGAATGGTTTATTTTCGTTTCTGTAGCTGATTCTCCCTTTTCAAAAGCAGTAGCCAAGAGCAAAAAATTCTGGAAAAGACATTTAACAAGCTATTAATGGATGTGAGGGAAAGCTGCCATTTTGCTTCTGCCTCAGCGTTTGCCAAAGTGTCATTTTTGGAAGTGGTATAGGACTTCTCATTTCTATGGCTCATAAGTATATAGAACTGATAGAGAAGCACAGCCTGCAGGGGCTCTCCCCATGTGTGGAGGTTGTATCTCATGCAAGTTTCAGTTTGTAGAGTGTCATAGCCAGAGCCCACCTGAAGACATCAAAAATAAGGTCTTCACTAAGAAAGAAGAAATGGGCAGATGGCAAGTGCAGTAGTGAAGGGACAAGCTGCTGGCTCTGGCCAGTTATTATACACAAGGAAGCCTCATCTTTAGCACTGTGCTTCCCCAGATATTCCTATGTATTATACAGACCAAGGCAGTAGATGCGCCTATAGATTTCATTAAGCCATATCCTGCTTTGTGAGGATGTTGACATATCTCACAAAAATTTGATGTGTACTGATAAAAATAGCTTCCCACATAGACAGCCCAAGGGGAGAAGGATTTTTCATCATTATTTTTCATTACGCTAGTTTTAAGGATAAGCTGTCTTCACAGTATAGTTGTAACCACCAGAACTAAATTAGGATTTGAAATTGAGAGATATTTCTTCAGCATATTAAGATATAACCAATGAGACAATTGCACTTTAATACCTTCATTTGTCACAAGTATTCAGCCTCGATCCAGCACCTGTAGGTCTTTGCCAAAAGTGTTCATCAGCATGAGTAAAGTTTGATTAACTCTGTTCTGCCCTCAGTCAGTGATTACAGCGTCTAAGGGCAGATCAGAATGGATTAGCAAAGCGTTATAAACATAAAAGATGCTAAGAATAAGCAAAAAGATGCTAGAGCAAGTTTCTCAGTAAATGCTACCGTTGTAAAGAGAGGACAGTTAGCAGTTTCTATAAGGTAAGCACAGAGGCTGGATCTGCTATGTTACAGCCTCCGGAGGCTATGTTCCTCAGTGCATACCCCAGCAGCTCTTCAGACAGTTGCTCATTAGAGCTCTTATCTCAGTGATTTATTTATATGACTATTTGTCTCTCCATCAACAAGCTTACTCCTGATGAGTTCTTCCTCCTGAAGACAAGAAATTTTATACTATTCTAATAAAAGACCTCACTGTCATAGGAGACAAAATCAAGCCGAGAAATCTCAATGCATGTTTTCAATGTAATGCTGCATCTCTTTATGAGATATGTTGATCCCTGCACATACAATAAACTTTTGTATTACATTTGCAGGAGTGTTTAATACTCTTTATATAGCAAATATCCATTAGGAAACAGTAGCAAAGCATTCAAACTTCCAGTCTAGAAACATACTCATGTCTAAGGGTGGACAGAAACATGGAGGTTTCATTAAATATCTGTCGAAACAAATATTAGTGTTGCTGTGTAATTCTGACATGAAACTATATGTGGTAAGAGCCTTTTAAATGAATAAGTAACTTTGTTATCTCAGTTCTGACATTTTCTAAGGTACATAGCATCACTGTTCTTTTTGAGTTTTTTATATGGAGTATTGAAAATAGAGGTCAGTTCATAGGTGGCATAGTGAAGGAATGTTTATAGTTACCAAAGAGAAGCTAACAAAAAATCAGTTATACAGACTTACGTCTTTGGTTGCTGAAGACCAGTACTCCAGGTCCAAGCTTAGTAACTAAGAGAAAAGCAAGGCCATATATGCGTGCTTGTAGTGTCTAAAGCAGAAGATGCATTTCATTGCTGGCTCCTTGCCTCATAGTGTAGAAGAATAATAATGCAACACCATTGCTTTATTGTAAATGGTACATAATAAAAGGACATAGAGAACCGAAAATTTTCAGAATCCAGTTGACTTTTCTGGCATTGTACAATATTTGCATACTGTAAAATAATCTATAAGGTGATGAAACAGACCAACAAGGTGAAGAAATTATTAAAATGTGCATAACATTAGAATAAAAACCTGTGTAATATTTTTACAGTAGTTTGCATGGTATAAGTTAATTATTTAGCAGAATAATTAATAATTACAGAAACATTTGAATAAAGAGATGCCAAAGACAAAGAAAAGATGAGCAAAGGCAGATATTTTCAAGAAAAAATATTTAAAAATGTATATTAAAATATACAATTTACATATAGGGAAGCAGTGAGATAGCTGAAGTAACACTACATTTCAAGCAATTACAAATCAAACAGTAAACATTTTTTAACAGTACAGTAACTTTAATGGCTACAATGGTTTTCAAAATATCTTCTTGCAAAATGTGGTCTTAGCATATTTTTGACAGAAAAAAGTAAAACAGGCCCTGTGTTTTTCCCAAAGCATGTTTGAAAAAAACCCACCTAATTCACATTTTAGCCTTTCTTCAGACACCGAGGAGAGACAGTGGCAAAATTGATATAGGCAAAGTCTTTTTCCATATACATAGTTGTTCACTACTACTGAACCAAATACTTTGAAATACATCATTATACTGATGCTTCTATTGTTTGTCTTACTTGTTTTACACATGCTTTTTCAGTGTCATTCTGAATGGCTTCTGACTCCCAAAAGCAGGATCTCTAATACCCCTCCTTCTAGTAAATGAATGCTCTACTTCCTCAGAGAGCAGTAACAAAAAGACAATATATGCTTTCATCTGGATTTTTGATAACTTAATTCTGCAGTGCCTGGCTTCATTTTCTTTCATTATGGTATTCATCAGAGCTGTGTGAAACTACTTAAAATGTTTCTTTGAAGTTTCTTCCCCACAAAACTGTTTGCTATTTCATGTAATTTTGCCTCCCCTTGGGTCCACTTTTCTGTAAGATTTAACAAAATTACTATCTTATTTTTTTACATCAAAATACAAAAATGGTAAAATCAAATTCTTTGTCTTGTTTTGGAAAGGACAGATGGTGGTGTAATTTTACTGGACCGTTCTAATGGTAACACACCAATCTAAATATAAAAAAAATATTTCTTAATATCTTGGAGTTCCTTTGTCTTCCCACACATCCTTTAAAATAGTAAATCTTTTTTGCCTCTTTAAGGAAATACCGTGATGTTTTTGAATCACTACACATACACATTTTTTGCTCTCTTTCAGAATATCTAGTTACACATACTTTATATAAGACAATAAATTGTAATACAGTCTGCTTATATTTCAAGAAGGCATGTAGCTTATTTCTTACTTATATGCCTTTCCAAGAAATCATGCTATTAAATAATGAACATGCACACATCACATTGTTCAGGAAGTCTGTAGTATTTATTTTGTCTGATTCCTTTGCTCAGCTATGTGTCATTTTCTTCAGGCTTCCTGTTAATTTTTTTCTTTCTATCCCAATAGTGAGGCAGGGCTTATCAACATACCTGAAAAATTGTTTAGCCTATGCAGGTTCTCACTGTCTCTTATGTGTCTTAATATTCCTCTTCTAAGCTTAGATATTTCTTCTCAGTTATGTAAAATGTTAGCCATATGTGCGTATGATCAATCCCAGATCAAAAGTGACCACTTCAACTGCTTTATTTATCACATTTGGAACAGAAACAGACAGGACATGAAATTAGATACAAGGAAAAGGATTGATCAATTGAGCTACTTTGATTTTAGAGCTGAAAAGAACTCAAGTTCAAACATTAAATCTAAGGTTATGAATAATCTTTCATTGTGGAAGAGGAGGGGAGGAGTCTTTAATCTGGCTCTCTAAATCAGAACTGTACATTATCAATAATTATTATCAGTTATCCTGTGATAATAATTTTTAGCATTATGGTCTTAGTGTTATCTTTTACCTACTGGGTTTTAGGAATATCCTTGTCTGTGAACTGTTTAGTTGCCACTGCCAGATATGCCAGGATATGTCTGCTTCTTTTCAAATATATTAACATGTGTAGTGTTAAACATCTGACTACCACACATGAGTTAGATGTGTGTTTTGAATTTACTTACAGGGATTTACTATAGTAAAAGGACAAGGAGGATGTGAACCTTTTTTAGCAGTAGAAGTTTCTGAAGAGACAACATATGCTTCAGATATTTAGTCAATTTAAAAATTATTTTGAGTCAGGTGTCCTACTGAAGTAGATAGATACCGTTCTTTTTGCATCGACAGATCCATCAATCAGAAGCTGAAGGATGATCTGGCTTATTGCTCTTTTAGTATGTATAAGGTTCCTGAAAATTTATGGTTTTTAATGAGAACCATTTAATAGGAATCACATGCATCCCTATTCTGAAAACATCATAGGAAAATTGCTTCAGTTAGAATAAGAGCCAGATTTGAGCTTTTCCCATCCTTTACCCATATTGGAGGTTTCTAGCATCACCATATAGTTCTTGCTTCTAATTTTTTGCAGGGGGATCATGAGCTGCTGCTACGTCACAGAAACTGCTGTTAACAATAAGCCTGCTTGTTACGGATCAACTTTGAGAGATATTTATCCATTCCTACCGTATATTAACATAAGTTACCTTCTTTTTTAAAAAAAAAATGATGTTTTGATAGGAAGCAGAAAGATAGGCTGCTTATTTGCCGTTTTTGTTTCCTGTGCTGTAGGTCAAGTAGATACTTCTGAGCATTAACAAATATCTGTATCTGAAAGAGGTTTAGAGAGCAGGGTAGGGCATGCAGTAGGAATAGAGATTTTGAGATACTGCTTTCATAAAAGCAGGAAGTAGACACAAAGGTTAATGAGAATAAGAAAAGATGCTTTACTGAAGAAGCTGGGCAAGGTTTGTTTGCAATGTAAAAAGACAGTAAAAGCTTCTAAATAAAGCAAGACAGAAAGAAAAGATCTACCTTGTGACATTGAGATAAAGGAGAGTTTTAGTACAAGTCCTTTTCACTTTCTTTTTCTTTAAAAATTTAAATCAGAATAGAGCAGCCTATTATGCATGGAAACTGTCAAAGGCTAACTCTTGCTTTATTTCTGCTATTCAGCTATTTTGACCCTCTTTCAGAAATTTCAGGGAATCACAGACTGGTTAAGGTTGTAAGGGACAGCTAGTCCAAACCATTGCTCAGAAAAGTGTCATCTTGAGCAGATTTCTAGGGCTGCATCCAGCTTAGTTTTGAATATCTGTAAGAATGGAGACTCCACAACCTTTCTAGACAACCTGTACCAGTGTTTGACCACCCTCACAATGAAAAAGAGGGGGGTTGTGTGTTTAAATGCAAATTCCTGTATTTCAATTTGTGCCATTTTTGTTTCGTCAGATACTCCTAAGAAAAGACTGTCTCTCTCTTCTTCCCTGAGACTTCTTTTTTTGAGGCTGAAAAACCCTCTTTCTCTCAACCTCTCCTTGTATCTCAGGTGCTCCAATCTTGTAATCATCTTTGTGGCCCTTTGCTGGACTCGTTCTGGGTTTCTTTTGAACTGTGGAACCATGGACAAACAGGGCTCCAGGTGTGTTTCAAGAGATGAGTAGAAGGGAAGGATCATCTCTCTTAGCTTGTTGGCAGTCCTAATGGAGTACAGAATGCCATCAGGCTGCTTTGTTGCAGGGGCACATTTCTGGCCCATGCTCAATCTAGTGTTCACCAGGATCCAGAGGTCCTTCTCTGCAAAACTACTTTCCAGTCAGTCAGCCCTGACTGTGGAAATTTGTGTTATTCCTCCCCAAGGGTAAGACTTTGCTGAACTTCATGAAATTCTTGGTAGCCTGTTTCTCCAGTCTGTCAAGGTGCCTCTGTATGTCAGCACAACC
>JAOXNG010000042.1:22841854-22854955 GCA_028566535.1 Scolopax minor | reverse complement strand
ACTAGACCAGGTTGCTCAAAGCTCCATCTAACCTGGCCTTCAATAACTCCAGGAATGGGGCACCCACAGCTTCTCTGGGCAACCTGTGCCAGTGTCTCACTCATAGGAGTGGTTCTCCAACCCTCTCATCATCTTCATGGGCCCCTTCTGGACTGGCTCCAACACGTCAATGTACTTTTTGTATTGGGTGCCCCAGAGCTGGACTTTAGGTGGGGTATTGTGAGCAGAGTAGATGGTAGAATGACCTCCCTTGACCTGCTGGTCATGCATCTTTTGATAGAGCCCAAGAACAGTTGGCAATATTCAATTCACTTAATATGGTTGGATACTTAATTCACAAATGAAATATCTTTGTTTCTAGCATTTGAAATCAATTTTTCATGCTGAAAAGAAAAACTGCAGTTATAAATATATGGCTTCATCTAGTTAAATGTGGCCATATTATGCTTACTTCTTCTATGGAAACAAAAGCATTGACATAGTGGCTGGGGAAGTTGCATCTGGTTGGGATTTACATTCTGCTATGCCTTTTTACCTGTGTTCAACTGGACCCTCTAGCAAATTATTTTAGTGTAGGAAATTGTGACTGACTTTGATGCTCTTCCCTATCCAGGTCTTCATGTTCCAGGATGGACTGCAATACTTTGTGTATGCTTGAATATCTATGTGAACCATGCAGGTTTATATAAGTCCCAGTTTACATAGCTGTTATTCTGGGTTTCTGGCTGGTTGATTGGAGAAATAAATGTTTTTCCTAAATTTAATGGAATTAATCTCTAAATTTAATGGCATTAATCTCTAAATTTGTGCTTTGCATTTCCTATTTCATATGTGGGAGTTGGCCATAGCAAAAAGTCTGGCATTTGCATATAGAATCTCATTTTGAACTTACGCCAGAGACTTACTATAGTGTGTACATTGAATACCACATGAACCCTTGAAAGATTAGAGGTGCCCAATCTTTCTTTCTTTCTACCAGTCCTCCCAGGTTTGTGGAGCAAACCTTGTGAAGAGGACATTGGATCCAAAGCCCACTAATGGCTAAATGCAAGAAGGTAGCAAGTATTTAAAACTGTGCTTGTGTTTACGTTCTGCCCACAGTCACAGTTCATTTTAAATTCAGTGGGTTATTGGGCAGTATAAGGTCTTATTTAGTATCTTATACAAAAACTGCATTGAAAAGATTTTGCAATATGTTAGTACAACAGAGGATGCACAGAAAGTATTTTTTTTACGATGACTCAACATAATTTAAGTATGACTCCCCATGCCTCTTCCACATGACTATACCTTTCATTATTTCTTTTAAATGTATTAAACTCCATGAATCGGGTTTTCAAGATTTTATTCTGTCATTTCATTCTGCAGAATGCAGCTGCTTACTCCCAGGTGCAAACCACCAAGAAACAATTGTGGTAGAACTGTGGACTAGAGTTATTAACAAAAGCAGTGGTTGGCAAATATTGCCTGACTTTCTGCAACATAATTTGTTTTTAAATATACATCTGCTGCTTAACCTCTTCCTGCCTAATGTAAAACACACGTCAAAATCAGTCAATGAATAGTAAAGAACAGCCTGTCGCATAAATTAATAAAGTAATGGCAGCTAAAGCAGGGCCTGTCAATTACTAGGAACGTTAATTATTCCATTAATAATGACTTAGTTTAAATCTTGTTTTAAAGCCATATTGGACAATACAATTCACTAATTTTATTTGAGATTTCAGCTATGTATGCTAATTGAGTTATATATATTTTGGCATAACAGAATTTCCATTATGTTTCCATTCCATTTAGTTCTCATCTGTCTTTTCTGAAAAAAACTGAAACCCTGACATTAAGGACACTTCTTTGAAGCTGAACAGTGAGGCATATTAAAATATGTATTACTGTGCAGACTGAATTCCAGAGATGTGGAAAAAAATCTAATTTTTCCACACTATAATTTTGAAACTTTGCATAGTTTTTCCCTAATGCACGGTATATTTCATCTTATTTTTTTTCATTGTGGAGGAGCTAATTAAAGGATAAATTAAAATGTGATGTTCTTTGAAACACATTTCATTTCCTATTTTCTCTTTTCCCTTTTTCTCTTCATACTTTTCATTTTCAAAACTTCCTCCTTGGAAATTTGGCTTCTTTTTTAAAGTTATTTCTTTTAAACAGATCCCTCAAATGTGTAATATATAGTCCATATATATATAAAAATCTGCCACTAATACATTACAGAAATTTTGTGCTATGTATTAATCCTATAAAATACATTTTTCTTCAGGTTAATCAACTGGACAATTGAGAAAAGATTTTTAGAATGCATTTTAAGTTTCAATTAGTGAAAATAATTCCTAATCTGATGAAAAGGTTTCTCTTTGTAATATTCTGTTTGACAAAGAATTCTTTACTATCCCAATTCCCCATTTTATGTAAATATATCTTAAGCAATTAGAAACACTTAAAAGTTAAACCACTACACAATTATACGTTATGGGAAATTCAGCTATCACTTGGAGAACAGAGCACTCCAGAGTGTGTGGAGAGAAGTGCTCAGTTCAACTGAATATATTTACTAGCATGCATTCCATTATGTCCTGAGATTGAACAAATTGCAAACAAGGCCACTTGATCAAATCAAAGTGATGTCGTACTGTCAAGTGCAAACTGCTCAGTGAGACATATTCTTGTTCCAGTTTAAGCTTTGCTTTATTCTGAGAGTGAAAAATACCACTTTGTGTCAAGCCCAACTCTGAAGGCTGGGTCAAATCTTCCTTGTGGTGTGCTTGTTATAGGGACTGAAGATACAATCTAGGACCTCCTCCTAACAGCTCCAACTTCTGTAAATGCTGAGCCACACTTAGAAGCTCACAACTTTGACAATTAACCTACAGTTTCTTAATGTTTAGTGGTCTTTGATTGCTTCCTGTCCTCACCCATTTATTGTCAGCGTGGAGACCACATAAGTGCCCTTTAGGCATCATTGCTACCTGTTCAGCCATTTCTGTAACATTAAATTGGAAGAGGTGACCAAGACATTGATTTCATCCATATTGTTAGTACCCAGCACACACAGGCATAAATTACATGTGCTGTGTGATCATAACCATGCAAAGTTTCTCTGAGTTACAGAAATGTTCAACATACTTTTCAGTTTTTTGGAGGATCAGAATCCATGAATCTGTTTGTGGTAAGCTTGTTCCAGGATTAATTCCTCCTGATCTTGTCTATGCAAATGATTCTGGAGCTATGAAAGTATTTCTGTTATAACTTTATGATCAGACTACATATTCATGTTTTTATGTTTTAGTTGTTCTTAAATGCCTTAATCTTCTGTGGGATTTTGTTACTGGTTTTGAATTGAAGTTCCATTTTGTTCCCTTTTTTGGGGCTCCCTTTCTTCCTCAGCTGTCTATTAGACAAAGTCTCAGAAGTACATGATCTGTATTAGTGGGCTGCAGACTTTTTGGGTTAAGCGTCTCTTCGTCATAATCATGTTGTTTCTGTCTTTCCAATCAACATGGTATAAGGAGTCTGAGAAAGCATAGTATAACAAGATGAGACCAAGAGAGGAAAAACAAAACATCTGTTCTGAAATGCCAAATAACCAATAGTTTTAAAATGCAGTTGTGATGGCAGTGATTTGGGTAAAGTTCACTGTTCCAATAGTGCCTTCATTTATTTTTAAGTTATTGATGCTGTATTTGCTTCCTATTCTGCAAAATATTGATGACAGTCTTTTATGGGGAATTGGTATGGATAAATGGATTCAAAACTGCAAACTGTTCACTAGGAAAGCTTACAGAGAAACATAACATAAATACTACTATAAGCAGAAATCCATTCTGAAAAATGAATCTAGACTAGCTGGACTGATAACATGTGTTTACTGCTGGTTTAACTATATTTAGAACAAAGTATTGCATAATTCTTCGAAGAAGATGGTTCGGTTCTGTGAAGAACTCTCATTGTATTTCATTCTTCATTGAGTAATATTGAAGAGGACATTAAATCTACATCAGTTGGTAGCTGAAAGTTACTTAAAAAATCTTAACGGGGATGCACTTCCCTAGTGATATGATTTATTGTTTTTGGAAGGTCTATACATACATATTGTCAAGAATCAGCTGTCTATGTGTATTGCACAGAAAACTAGCTTTCAAATGGCGTTCCTACGTTAGGACCTATCTGGTGGCTGTTTTGAGCTAGAAAGGTAGGCTGACATTCATATGAAGTAATTTTCTTCAGCCATTAAAATGCATTCTAGCAATAATCATTTGAAAATTACAAAGGAAACATTTCTCTGGCCTACATATCTGTAATACCCAGAGACTGGAAGTTGGCTGAAAGCAGGTATATTAATGTCCATCCATCCTGTGAATTCAGTAGTGGGCTGTTGGATATGAACATTTTTAACTCTTTTCATAGCAAATTCATAGCAGGCATTAAAAAAACCCCAACAAACAAAGGCACAGGAGCTCTCTAAATGAATCATATAATTTATGGTGATTGGCATCTTCTTATCTCCATAGAACATTTTGGCTATGATACTTATGCATGCTTTATTTTTTTTCTTCTACATTCACATTTCCTTTAAAAAATCTCCTGATTTTTTAGGAGATTAAAACACCTGTCTCTTCCATTTTCAGAGCAATAATGTGCTTGAGTTCTTATTCTGAGCAGGATAGACTTGTTGAAGGAGAAAATGAGTAATCTGAGCCTTTCAGCTGTGATTTTTATATGCCACAGGTTTTTTCACCCCTTTTTGTTTCTTTACTGGTACCTTTCACTTTTGTCAGCTAGAGCAGATTGAAAACTAATGATGAGGTCCAGCTGCTAAGTTAATGCTGACAGAGAACAAAATCATTTTGGAGTAGGCAAGTAATATTCCTCTGTAATCTGGTTCAGTATTTTTGATGCAACAGACATTGTTTCTATTCAATTTGGGCAGAAATTTGTGGTTTGAATATGAAATGCTGTAACAAGTCAGGCTCTTTGAAGAGTCAACTAAATCCTCAATTAAACTGCATCGCCCCATTATTTGTATTTACCGCATTTAAATCAGTTACCACAAAAAAAAAAAAAAAAAAAAAAAAACCAAACCACAACTTGTGGAAAGAAAGCTTCACAAAGTTATAAACAACAGAAGAGGAACTTGAATAATTTAAGCAAGCTGCATGAAATAACTGGATGTCAATGCACTGCTTCTGATCAGCCCCTCCAGTTCTTTTCCTTGTTGTCAGTCTTTTGATCCTTTGCCTGTCATCAGACAAAGAAGTGGCAGATACAGAAAACTAGGTATCTGGTGCAGAGAGGAATGAGCTGACAAATCAAACACTGTATCAAAAGAACTACCAAAAAACAACAAAAATGGGGTATGACTGCTTAATCTATCCCACAAAGAATCTGAGACTGGGTAAGTCTAGTGTGAATGGTTAGTTTTCCCCTTCCCCTGTATTTTTAATCTATTTTTCTGATCCTTTTTTTTCTCATTTGAAGAGCTTTCATTTGCTTGGGTTTGTTTTGTTTATAAGAAAGGAAGGATATTCCTTATTAAAACTTCACTTGCTAACAGAGAGTGAGGTAGCCAAGTCACTGTGATTGTACCCTCACCCAGAGGAGAGAATAACATATCTGTATGATTAATATTTTTCTTATCCACTGCAAGACTGTAAGAAAGAGGGATCTGCTATGTGTTCCCACACTTCCCCTATTACAACATATGCTCTTATGAGAGCCCTTAAAAAGGCAGTGCTGTGTAAAGACTTGGGGATTAGTTCTGGCTTCTTGCCTTTATATCTTAGTGAATGCTCTGACTGCTGCCATTGCACACAAAAAAATGACATGAAATACTGTGTTCCGCAATAAATGTGAGAGTATGTTGAGCAAAAGGCATTAATGTGTATATTTTCACAATGGTTTCCTTTATGGAAAGTTATTAAAATAATTTTAAACATGTCAGAATTAGAAAATGTCATGCAGGGAAGAACTGGGAACCTGCATTCCAGTTCTCAGGTCTAGTATTGTCCTAAAGATTCTTTGGATAAGAAATTTCATAGAAATTCCTGCTCAGCCAATATGTTCTCTCAACACCTGGGACTGCGTGTATCTGCCAGGTTTGTTGAACATGTACAAATACTGATTTTCTCAGAAAATGGAAACTTGGTCAAATTTAGATAGCATAGTCTATCATCCCATTTTACAACTTCTGTTGAATGTTGCTGTTAACACAGCTGCTGTGTGTCTGAGACTTTGAACCAATTGTGATGATATTTTTGGAGAGCAGATTACAAGTCATGACAGGGAAACTGAGATCAGATCAGAACTGAGATCATTTATGAACAAATCAAAAGAGGGTGGGGAATTCTCTTTGTAAATTGGAACTTTAAATAATAACAACTTTTGTCTGTTTTTTGCTCTGACTCTTATAATCTAGCTGCTTCTCTTTTATTCTTAAAAAGGGCATTTTTTGGGGGGATAAGATGTGCATGTGTCTTGTTCCCTAGTTCCTCCAGCAAGGATGCTTTCCAAGAGATAGGTCTCTCTGATAGCATTAAACTCTGATAATTATCCTACATGAGCTAAGACTGGGACCATAAACTACAGGCTTCCTTATTTCCATGCGGGTTTGGCTATCACTCCCTTACAGCCTCTTGCCTGAGTTGAACCTGACTGTGCCTGGCTCTGTTGAACCTGCGTGCGGTAGAATTCCACCCAAGATTAATTGTTCTTAGGTTACAAGAATAATTTTAGATTAGAATATTAATCATTCTGATCACTGGCCATACTAGGCCTGTCTGTAATCTATAGTAGGAAGACACCATGCTGCATTTTCTGATGCTTCCTTCCCTTCTCTCCATCAGCCACTTCCTGACAACTGTCTTCTCAGTTCTTAGCGCTGAGATTTTCAACAATTCACTGTCATCTTGATTTTAGAGCTCAGCCTGGGACTTAGTTTCTGGCTGGAAGCAGGAATCTCATTTATAACCTATTTATTGTTTATTCAAAGACCCCTCAGGTATTTCTTTGGGAGGCTTGCTTTCATCATTATTTTGTTTCTTTTTTTTGCCTCATGCAGCACAATTCTTTTTGATGCAATTCCATGCAGATAGAATGCTTTTAAAAGAGATGGAGTGAGGAGCTCATATCATCCATTTAAAACGAGTCTTTATTCTCCTCTGTTAGTAGCATTTTTAGCATAGAATCTAGAAATTGTTGAATGTATTTTTTTAAAGTCATTGCAAGGACAGAGGTGAAAATTACACAAAGTATCTCAGAATGTTGCCAGCACTAATGTACCTACCTTAAGCCTTGTTTATCATTCTACCATCAGAGCCACGCAGTAGCATAAACAAAATGTGCAAGGATGATTTGTGACTGAATGTTTTCAATATTGTAACAAAAGATAGGCTGTCTGGCTGCTGCTGTCTTCGTAGAGCTCCCTCTCTGGAGAGTACAGAATTAATGTAATAATGATTAATGGTTTTCTTCATTCCACCTGTAAATGTATATTCTGTCATCAGTTTTGTGGAAAGTTGAACCTTGTCTTGTAATTTTGTATTAGTGCCTTCACTGTTTTAAATCCAGTATTACCTAAGGGTTATTTTTTTTTAATGTTAATTTATTTATTGCTTATGAACCAAGACAAAGTGATCTCTCATTCTGTGATAGCACAATCTGTCAAAAATATTTCCAAAGCCCCTAAAAAAGTAGGGAGGGACTTGTATGGTTTTTAGTTGCTAACCTGCTCTCTGTAGTACACACGTGTGCACAGAAACACTCTTCTGAGAATTCCCAGAATTCTGATGAAGACAAGAAGGAGCTGCACTATTCACCTGTAATGTGTCAAACAGATTTCTTTCAGATACCATCACACAAACTTGTACCAGTGCCACAGCTGGGAAGCTTTTTACCCCATTTACAGAACATAGTTTGTAGACATAAAAGTTGACATACTTGATAATTTGAAAATCACAACTTGTCAAAATGATAAGTGCTTTAATAACTTTTCTTTCATTATTATCTCATTTATCAGACCTCTAATAATAAGAATTCTTCAAGGGTTACTTGGCTGTATATCTCTGGATAATTATGGCTGTTTAAGTAGTTATAATCTGCTAAGTGAGCTATCATCATATCTGGATAAGTAATTTTGAGAGTCATAATGTGCTAATTATGTAATAGTATTGGGAGGATGACGAGGATTGTTGCAGGGGGTTTTGCTAGTTGAGGCTGCCTGTGTTTCATTAACTATGAAACTGATGTTAATGCATTTTGAACTATTCGAAGAACTTTGCTCAGGTGAGATTTACTTGCGTGAGAGTGCCACATTTCTCTGGGTTCCTTCTGGTCCACTGGACAGCATTGTACCCAGAGCCTCATGAAGGAGCCAGGGAAACAAGTTGGTTTGTGAGTGGGCAATTTTCAGTCCTGAATCCAAGTTGTTCCCAGGTGTTTGCTAGGCTTTGTGGAGATGGTCTCCATCACCCGATTGTGTGTAGCTCTGTCCTACACACACAAGCCTTGGCACAGCCATTGCTGCTTCCCTGTATTATTTCATTTCTAGGTGTCAGGTATCAGACACTGTGGCAATTTTTTTTTTCACCCTGATCTCCCTGTGTCTATTTATGGTGGCAAGAGGCCCTTGGAAAGGCACCTGAAGGACAGAGGTCACTGTGTGGGTGAGACCAGGGATGGATTTCCCCCGGAAAGAGTAGTTTAACCTGTGAGAAGCAGTTTAAAGTGCATGTTTTGCAAAAAATGCCTAAGTTGCAAACAGAGCTCTGTAGTAAGGGAAGAGTACCTGAGTTCTTTAAGAAGTGCATTGTTTGTCTCTCTTTGTGTTCCATTATTTTCTTATACATTCTGTTTGCAAACAAATCTTCATCTTTTCCTAACTGTTACCTTTATAAACTCAGCCTAGTCTTACAGAGACAAAATGTTTCATCTAAAGATTTACTGAGAATAAAGATTCCTTGGGCTCTCACTGACAACTGTTCGATCCCTCTATCTTCAAACTCTGCCCTGAAAAATACTTGTAAAATCATGTTATATATATAACAGATGGACTGGTCTTTAGGCTTCGTAGCCACCTGCAGTTTCCAGTCAAGTACAGAGGATCAGCATTTACTCAGTATATTTGGAAATGAGGCTTTATTTGGAAATGATGTCTGTTAATTATGCTCAAGAAGAATCATGATCCAGTTCACTCAGTTTTAGTTATGTGCTGCAGGGCTAATAGGAGAAGAAACTGAAACAGTTACTTGTGTCATGAGAGCATGCAGGTATGACTTCTGAGTAAAGAAAACAAAGTATTACAGATAAGACTACCATTATTGGTCATTTCTAGATGACAACTTTGTGCTATATTCACAGAGAGAAATTTCTAGTTTTTAAATTAAATTGGAATGTTCCAAAACATATGAGCATTTTCAGAGCAGAGCTAACAGAGAAGCTGTTTTCAGAAAGTTAGTCAATTCCTCCCTCCAGAAAATCATTCATCACCCAAAAATTCAAGTCTGTAGATTTCCATTCTAAAAACTGTGCTGAGACAGAGTTTGCTTCCCAGGGCTAGGTCCAAGCATTCACAAAATAGTACTGCCACAGCCAGTAAGGTTCTGTTTGACCAGTTATAATGGCGTAAATGCAAATACCACTAAATATTGTCTAGTGTTAACCACAAAAATGGCTTTGAATTAACTTTACATCTTGATAAAATATTTTGCTTGTGTTTCCTACTTGATACATTCAAATTAATGTTATAATTTCTGCAGAAACAGCTAATATAATTTGTTTCTTTACATTGCTGAGGAGCAGTTAAATAGAAACTATATAGATATTTATTTGCTCTTTCTAAATTGCAGAAATGATTGTGCAATTTTTATGGTGTTACATTTTTATTGCTTTATATGTTGGATTTTAATGGTTGCATCCTTCATTCCATTAATTTCAAATTAAACATTAAATTGCAATGAAAGTTCAGTCATAGTTCCTAAAGCATAAAAAATAAGCTTTGATCTTCACTTTCTAGATTGAAAGTAGGGAGACTTTCCTACAGACTAAGTAGGAAAATTAATCTGTTCTCTCAGGAAGATAGGCGATATTATACTTAACAGCACCTGGTGACTGAGAGATCTGTGTTTATTTTTGTACTACAAAGATTCATTTTGTTGTGCTTCAGCTAACCAAGGAAAGTTTAGACTCTAGCAATCATGAATTTTACTAGTAGTCAGTAAGGGGGAATGCCTTTTGCCATTGAAATCAATGTAAATTTTGTACCTAATCATTAAGACCCAGGATGTATTTTTTACTTCAACTCTATTTTCAGGTAGTCTTTTTTTATTATTATTATTTTATATTTTTATCTGTCCCCACCCCCGATGTGATATCTCATTTGCTCAAAAACCAGGCACAGAAATGTCCTTCAGAGTTCTAAAGCATTTAAAAGGTTGGCTCTGCAAAACCTTATGTCTGTAATTAAATTTATACCTCTCAAAACTCCCACAGAATTCTTAACTTTTAGAGATGCAAAATATGCATACAGAAACAAAGCTTTTAAGTAATTTAAAGGAATAGGTAAGAAACCTAAGAATATATATGAAGAGATGAAGCTGAAATATGTGTCCACACTGTGGTTGGCTCCATGTTGAAATAAATCAGAATCTTCTCCTGTGTGTGTGGGCCTGAGGACTTCAGCTTCCTGTGAGCAGCGAGTGACTTATTCAGTTGCTGGGTTTTGGGCAGAAGGTGAGTGAACAACCTCTGTTACGCATCCAGATACTGAAATGTTTACAAGATGACCTGTGTTTTGAGGACAAGAAATCTAGTGATTAGAAATTCCTAGAAAGTCCAAATTCCTAGAAAGTAGTCATTAAATCCAAGGGTGAAATCCCAGACTCATTACAATTTATTACAAGTGCTACAAGTTTTCAGAAGGGCTAGCATTGCCAGTCTCTTATATGTATAAAGAAGGATAATTTTTCTGAAAGTTTTTTTCAAAAAAAGAAACAGCACAAAATGCAGCTGGGTCTGGTATCACAAATAGCTGTCAGACTGACATAGCCAGAAATGGGCAGCAGAGAGAGAGCAGAAATCAAAGAGAAAGAGCAAAGTCATTAAATATTTATAATGGAGCTGGTAAAAATATGATTTATCAAAAATACAGTTTTAGTCAGGTAGAAGTATTTTGTGGATGTTTTGATAGTTCTACCATTTCTGTAGTGCTGATGGAGGTTTTGAGAGGACTGAATTGAAAAATCTGACCTTTCTCTGAAAACAGCTATTTTGATGCAGCTCAGTTTCATGGAAAGTTTCATATAGTTTTTAAATTCACATTGGTAAAAAAGCTAGCATAATCTTCAAAGCTGCTGAACAATATGATTTATGCCCTCTCTATAGCTCCAGCTCAAGAGAAAAGGTGAGGGCAACAAGTAGGATAACATCTAAGAGACACAGCAAATAAATAAGGGATTTCAATATGTTAGATGATAAGCACAAAACTCCGCATGTTTAGTTCATTGTGTCTTTGTGTCTGAATTTACTGTTTCAAAAACAAATCTACTTGCATTACTGTATAATTAATAGGCATGAGATATCGCACTGTAAAAATGGACGGAGCCCCTATTTTTACTGTGGGGTTCTTAATGGTTGTTCTGTATGTTTAGGTTCAATGCAGTTGCAGTTTGTATATATCCAGTATAGTTATTTTCATATCAGTGAAAGTATAAAAATTAAATCTAAGTTTCTATATAGGAAAAGTTACTTTGTACAACTACTAACCAAACCAATACATGAAAGACTAATGTTTGCCATCAGCCTAAGTTTTACTGGTACACAGTACCCCCTACCATTATAAATACTGTGCCAAGGGTTTGTGCTGCTGACATTATTTTGGTGGCTGGAGGTCCCATCTGAATCACTGAATATACCAGAACCTGTTATGGCTGACATTCCTGCATTAAAAAGCAGGGATCTTACCAAATTCTGAATAGGTATAAGTTACTGTCTCAGGAAAAATCCGAGATTTTGTCCTGGTTGAGTATTGGTCTGTGCTGTTATTAGCAGAATCAAAAGTTGGAATAAGGAACAAAATGTTGAGTAGCAGTTGCTCAAGGATAACCCTGGAAATAGTAAGGCAGTCAGCTCACACAGCTGAGATTCTTGCACCTCTAATGTGTAAAATATTAAGCATGAGTGGGCTCAGGTAGCCCTATACAAAGCAGTGGTGGGGAGACTCTCTTGGATTTCTTTGACTAAAAACCAGGTTTTCTACTGAACTGCTTGTGGGTAACAGTTCAATACAACCGTTTTCTGCATAAAAGGGCAGCTGTTCACTGACTGAACCGTCGTCATGTGCTGAAGCCATTTGATGATACTTCTAATGGTGGGGAGAAAAGCTATATGCTTAAGAATAGCACAGTATAAAATGGCACTGATACTTATTTTCATAAAGGCATGGTAGGAAATAAATTATACAGGAAAAAAAAAAAAGGAGGAGATTGTAAGAGTCAGAGGGGTAAGATAAGGTCAATATATTGGTTTAGACATAATGACAGTAATTCTAGGTGTCCACACAAATTAGAGGGAAAGTGATCTTCTAGTCAGAGATCTGCATTTACCTTTTGTTTTGGTGAATTTATCTTCACTATGTGATTTCCGTTCTGATAAAAGACCAGATGCAATAATTTTGACTATCTTATTTTTCATTTGTAATGATTTGTAGTAGAAACATTTGTGTCCAAAGTAACTCATCATGTCTAGAGAGCCAGTCCAAATTATGACTTTACACTGGAAGCTGAATATATCAGGTTATTTGAAGGCAGACAAGTGGAAGTAAAAAAAACTGAAAAAAAAACCTGTGATGAGGAGGAGCCATATGGTATTCTTGTAACAATTAAACTCAGTGCTCTACTTTAATGCATGTCTGCAGGATGCACAAATTAAATCCTTCTGCCCAGGCTCCATGCCAAGATTGAATTATGTTCCTAAGCTTTTTATTTAATCTGTTTCTGTAAGAGGAGGCCATAGCAGAGGAAATAATTGAATAAAAACTTGGGGATACATAAACATTTTACCCCTTTTTCCTAAACCCCCCCCCCCACTATGTTCTAT
>JAOXNG010000042.1:22818169-22834231 GCA_028566535.1 Scolopax minor | reverse complement strand
CATCTGAGGAAAAAAATAGTTTCTTTGTTATTAAGAAACTATGAAGACCACTGTTATAGAACACAACAAATAGTATTTTTCAATTAGACTTCCCACATTTACACTGTTATTTTTGTATTCAATTAAAATAAAACTGAAATCCACAATATCATTTTAGATGAATGTTTCATTTTTAAGTTTGGGGAAAACTAGGATAGTTTTTTCCAAAGGTATGTGTGACAACATTAAGATATAAATGATTATTGAGCACAGTCAAAGCTGAACAAACAGCTTCTTCTTTCTCTTAACCTTAAGCTTTGTTTCCTGTGCAGTTCATAATAAATGTGGAACCTGCTTTAGTGGATATGCAAAAAAATAGTCTTTTTAAGAATCTGATTCTCAGGGTTAAATCCATTCCTTCTTCTATAGCCCAAATATTTGGGGTCCTTGATGGTGAATGAAAGCAAGCCTGGAAAGGAGTGCATCTCTTGTCTGTCTTGGGAAGTAACACCACCCTTTCTTGCCGCTTGAGTGAAGGGTCAGAGAAAGCAACTATCCAAGAAAATATTTACTGTATTTTTCCAGTGCCTCATAATTACTAATAACTGTGTGCTGTTCCTATAAAGACATACATAGGATTGATTACAGTTGTTAAGTGGGGGATTCATCTACCTATATGTCAGTGTATATAGCTGAGCTCAGCTTCAGCTCACTTTATAATCAAGGAAAACATACGTGGTGGTAGCTGAGGGAACATCCTAAAGAGCTGGTATTAATACTCTAAGTGTACCTTATCCCCACACGCACCCTTCCCATTTTTTCTTCCTCACACGTAATAGAATTATGAACTTCAGCACTTCCATGAAGTCACTGTCTACTCTCTACAAATAAGACGCATATTGTAATAGTAAAAGAGAGAGAGAAGCCAGGCTTGAATTAGAGGTCATTGATTCACAGTTAATTTAGAATTTGGCAGTTGACTCATATATGATTGGCAAGGAGATTTCCAAAAGGCTGCAACTGTAAATTGGAAATAAATGGAAAAGGATTATGTGAGTGGGAGATTGCTTTGAATGTATAATGCCTGTCCTGAGACTGACTTGCTCACAAAAGAGCATGTGTGTAATGTGTCATAAAAATATTGAAGCCACATTGGTCTTCATATAAATATTTCATTTTAAAAGTTGAATTCTGGAGTGGCTAAAAATGAATTCAGTGAACATATCCTTGCTATTAGTATGAAAGACTAAAAAAAGAATCCCCAGAAACTGGATTTTTTTCCCCTTCCAGATTCATACTGTCACAAGATTTTTTTTATGTTGTCTTTTGTGTCCAAATCATTTTTTTTAGTCCTTGCTGTATTGTTTTTTTATATAGTATTCCTCTGAGATAAATTATGGATCTATTCTATTAGGAGGCAGTTTGGAGGCAGAGTGAATTGGTGCCAAGAAGGCATTCATGTATGAGTGTGTGAATGTGGGTGGGTGACTGAGATGTCCAAAAGGGACACTTGTCTGTTTTTCTTCAACTATTTCTGCTGTAAAGATGATATATGTCTGTAAATAAAGCAAGATATATTTTCAATGTGCCCATGTTCTGCATCATTAGTTTTTCCCTGCTGGAAAACTAAACTGCAAGAATCTGAACATCTGCTATCACCTGGTAGCTCAAGGGGCTCAAGGAAGGAGTGACAGCAGTCAGAAAAGATCACCTCTAAAATATTCTCTATTTTTCTTTCTGCTACTTTCTTTAACTAAAGTTTTCTTAATTTAGCTCAAAAATAATTTTGCTTAACATTGATGCTAGTACCACATCTAGGGAGTAGTCTCTAGGGCTTTAAGAAACCATTTAGTAATGACTGAAGAGGGAATTACATGACTAGAGCTGCACTCACCACATCACACTTTATGAGCATGTGGCCAATAGCCCTTTTGGATGTATTATCTATAACATCATATGAAATACAAATGAGTTCTAACTTCTCCCTTGTCACTCTAGTGCATAAGACTTAGACCTCCCTGTTTATGATTGTTTTATACCATTCCTCACAGGTGAAATCTGTGCTTTTAAAATCCATGGACAAGAAATGCCCTTTGAAGCTGTTGTGCTAAACAAGACATCTGGAGAAGGTCGTCTTCGAGCAAAAGGTCCTATTGACTGTGAACTGCAGAAGGAATATACATTCATCATCCAGGCCTACGATTGTGGATCAGGACCAGGTGGAACAAACTGGAAGAAATCTCACAAGTGGGTGAAAATGAGAATTTTTTTTTATTTTTTGCTTTGACATATACTTTTTCTACAGTACGCATTAGATTGAAGGATTCCTTTTTATAATGCAGTCAGGTAGAAAGCAAATAAACCCAAGATGAACCATTCTTGCAATAGTCCATGCACCTTTTATTCCTTTTTCCTTTTAGAAAATATTTTTTTTTTTGTCTCCTGCAATTTGGCCCATTCTGCAATGGTTCTAGTTGAAACTTTTAATAGGATCCCTGTTCAAGCAGAGAAATGTATCTCAGTTTTGGTTTATTTCTTGCTTTCACATTAAATACATTGATACATTAAAAACACAGATCATCCAGGACATGGAAGCTAGTTTTTAATTGATACTTAGAAATTCTAAGTAGGTTTTCTTTCGGATTTCTCTTTTCTTACCATTTGAAATGAGATAATCACTGGGGGTTTTTAGAATGTCTGTGTATATTCGCTGCAGCAGTATTACCTTTTCACAGTGTGTTTCTGACTTCAGCTTTTGACAGAAAATCTCAGAGGAATTCAAATCCTCTGGAAGAGGGAGGTATTGAAGGTTAGTTGGTGGTACTTTTTTCCTGTGAAGCCAATTCCCTGCAAATTTAAGTGGAACAGTGCCTTTTTTCACCTTTAATTCATGAAACCAAGCTCCAGACCGTTTGTCATTAAAGATGAATTTCACTCACACGTAGATGTATAACTGCTGTACAAATTATTGATTTTGCTGAGAGCTATTTGAATAAATGATAATAGTAATCATTCTTCCTTTTGCTCATCCAGGACACATGACAATTAGAAATTTAATTAGCTCTGTAATTCATGCTGAACTTTTTCACGTTATTTAAAAAGAATAAACATTTAGAAGGAAGCCTGCAATATCAAATAACCATCAAGTCACAGAAACAGGTTTTGATTCATATTATTAAATTTTAAGATGGTTTTCCCTCATGTGTCAGTAACAAGCTAGTATGTTCCACTTATGGAAAATTTTGGTCTAATCCTGACCAAATGAAATCTGAGCCATTGAGACCAGACTTTGTTGCACTTTCTTGTAGTGCTGTCTATAGTCAAGCACTTGCTAAGCCAGGCTGCCTGGCGTCCCAACCTTTACTACTGCCTCTGCCTCTAGAAGGTCCCTTCACTTCTCTGACCCCTGTTACCTTGCCTAACAAACCAGATAGCAAATTCTTTCAAAGGAAGGCCTTTAAAGCTTTTAAATACTAAAGGCCTGTTATTTTTGACCCTCAAACATTTACATGTACAATGCTGTAACTAATTAAAGCATTAAATAATTACAACCAGCATAAGGTGAGAGGCTTGCTTGATATCAAAACGTGTTCATAAACTGACCGTTTTAGGTAGTGAGTATGTAAGACTACTGTTATTCTCTTCCTCTTTTCTTGCTTATTAAACCATTTTTCACTGGGATGATAACTTTCTGCTGGGATCCATTTTAAAAGGCAGACAAATTTTAATAGTGTTGTGAAGCCCTATCCCTGCAAGCTGTGGCACTAGGTTTTACCTAGTGCCGCATTAAGATGTTAAATTGGGCAAATTAAACATAGACATTCAATAATATCTAATTTTAGCAGATGTTTGCGTAGTTTTCTAGGTATGTTTTCAAGTGTCATGATAAATGAATGTTTCCCTTTGATGTCTTTATTTACCTTCTTTAGGGCAGTGGTCCATATCCAGGTAAAGGATGTCAATGAGTTTTCACCAGCTTTCAAGGAGAGTGTGTATAAGGCCACTGTGACAGAGGGAAAGATCTATGACAGCATACTGCAGGTAGAAGCCATAGACGAGGACTGTTCCCCCCAGTATAGCCAGATCTGCAATTATGAAATTGTCACAACTGATGTTCCTTTCGCTATCGACAGAAATGGTGAGTATGAAGAAGGAGCAATTGCAGGTTCTGGGACAGATAGCAGTTATTTCTGTAGATACTTTAAGTACCTATTGATACTAGTTGATAAGAATTCCATTTTAACTTGAGAGTAATCCTGTTCTCATCTCTGAGAATGAAGAAACCATTTCACTGGGAAATTCCATTCCTTTTAGGTAAGATTTGGTCAGAAAGTACCACAGTAGTTTGTTGTGGAAATTAAAATCCCAGTTTTAGATGAGCAGTATATTTCTCTGTCACTCAGTGTATTCTCTTAATTGTCTGGTTTCCCATCCAAGTGATGGCATTTCCTAATGCAGCATGTAGCCCTACCCGATATGGCTTATTCTCTGGTTTATACCTAGTCCCATTCTCCTAAACTTTCTGGATTGGAGTCTAAATGTAGAATTTAGAATATGTTTATTGATTGTTAAAACTTTCAAGGCATGAGTACATAGATCTACCCATTTGTGGTGCTTTCTGAAGCAAATCCATTCTTCTGCAGTATGGAAGAATATATGCTTTGGGTATGTAGTATATTCTTTTATGGCTTTAGATTTTAGTTGATTTTCTAATGTATATAATATTACAAGAAAAATAATAAGCCATATTACGTTTTCCATATGTGGCAATTTTTGATCTTGGCAGCCCTGTCTGTCAGCTTACCGTGTTTCCCTGTCAAGTTCACACCACTTGGTACTGAATTTGAGAGAGGTGGCTGGGCTGCATTAAAAATGTGTTGAAGATCCTCCTTCTCATTCTCTGGTTGCTTCAGACAGTAGCTGAAATAGTAGCTTTGTTTTTCAAGTACTTCAGCAGAGTCCCTTATTGGCTTCTTTTTGTAGATGAGTCCTTGTTCTCGATATTCACATGCTCACACTTGTGCAGCAGTTCACAATGGAAATTCCTCTGTTCACAGAACTTTTTTCCCCAGAACAAGCACCATGTGTGCATGCCCAGCAATGCTCTGATTTATCTTTCCTAACAGAAGCATTTAATCCATGTTGTATGTAGGAAGAGAATATTTTTTGGAAGTTAAATATGATTTTTGGCCAAATTGGAAATTGAAAGCATGCATGGAGCTACTGTTTAAGTAGTCATTTTCATGTTGCAATGTTTTATAAAAACTCTTTCCCCTATCCAAAAATTATTCATCATTTTTTGTGCAGTTCTTCCACAATGCACAGCTGAGCATCAGAAGTTAACAACCTCTTAGCATCAATAAATTGTAAGTGGCATTGGGGAAAAAAACCATCTTGTTATAAAACATTAGGAGGCAAATATATTATTTAGGAGGTATAATCATGATGATTATTTCTGTGGTTAAGTAAATGAGGTCAGCTGGTCAGTAATCTTTTGCCAGAATGATTGCACAAAGGATTTTTTACAGGAAGTGGGCATTTGGCAGTAGATGTTCATGTGCAATTCCCAAGAAACTTTTCCTCTCTATGGGTTGGTTTGCTAATTTTGAGATTTCCCATGTTGTCATAAAAGGAATTTATCTATGTTTCTGTTTGAAACCATTATTTTTCCCAAGCTCCACATGACTTGCCAGTATGGGGCTGGTTATTTACGCGAGTGGAAGGTGCCAGGTTTCATGCCAGGTTTGTGACAGATACCATGGATAAATAATACGCTGATATTAGCATGACACAAAGCAGAAATTTCTATTGCTTACGCTTTTCAGCTCCTATCACACACTGCAGCTGGCTCGTGAGTGATCATGGGTTTCTTACAGTCAGAGGTATGATTAGAAGCATGTGAAGTGTCAGGAATCCTTGGTTACGTCTTTGTCCTCATGTGCCTGGGACCTGCTTTTCAGCAAAGGCAATGAGAAAATAATTGATTTAAACATGACCTTAAAGCCTGCAATGAATAATTGGTATAAGCTTGTAATACTTGCAGGTTCTTTCTTGGTCATGAATTCAATTAATATTTTTTGTTCTGTTTGTCCACTAAAAGCACAGTGCTGCCACAACCAACACTAATTGCAATCTAATTTGCAATTTTTTAAGACAAGGGTAATTGCTTAAACCCACTGGGATTATAGACAGTGTTAGAATAGGTGGTTGCACTTTCATTGCGTGACAGAAATATGTTGCTTAGTTCCAACACATTTCACTGCTGAGAATGTCTCTCTGTGCCAGTTGATATAAACGTTCTCTGATGCAAATTCTTTGGCATTGTGCCCATTTTTGTTATATATAAGATGATTACAATAGATGTATGAGATGCCTGGAACTGACTGTTAATAACGTGATAATCAGGATTTTGTTATTAGTTTTTTTTACCCATTGTGAAAAACAAGTGTTGGTTCTTGTGTCTTCTGCAAGTAATGATTTTTTCTGCATTTCAGTAACATAAGTGGAATTTCATTGCCCAGAAAGAGTATTTAACCAGATGCTTAGAATCAATCTAAATACTGCAGCTGGCTCCAAAAGTAGGGAGCACATGAGGAAAACATGCTATTAACAGTTCCAGATGGTGGATTTTTTTCATCACTAACCTATGAAATTTGCCACAAACACAGGCCTTTAGAAAAATGAACATGTCTTCCATCAATTTTTTTTCTTTTGGCAGATCATTGTCTTTTTAGGCAAAATTTATTTCTTGTATCTAGATCAATCCAGGGAGCATTTTGTTGTCTTGAAAAATTATATTACACATTGGAGAACATTTGCAGAAGGGACAAGAGAATCCTTCAGACTGTAGCAATATACAATCTACTTCCCATCACCAAATTGTGTGAGGCACAAGTGGAGAGGCAACCAGCACTTGGCTCTGGTCTAGATCTTTGTAAATTAGGCACCTAAAAGTAGGTAATATAAAGCTTGCCATTTACATGTGGCAACTTTGACACTTTCTATGGAGTTTTTTTTGTGTATAGAGTGATATTGTGTTTTGAAACCGGAACACTAATAAAATTGACTTTTGTATATGATGAGCTGAACTTGGAAGGTAATGAATTCTTGGTCATAAAATACAATTGTGTAAATGCAAAGGAAAAATTTATGCTTTGTTATGTAAAGAACTGGGGCTAAAGGTATAAGATATAACATGTTTTAAGATACTTAAGAAACATGCAGTTTAGTTGTCTTAGCAGAGAATCACAGTCATCAAGTGAGTTATCATATCAATATTGTGTAGGGTTTTTTTTCAGGTAACAGAAAAATTAAACCACTTTCCATGGATCTGTTGTAATGCCAGCAGAACAACATTTTTTTTGCAATTTATCAGAAATCATGGTCAGATGATCAGAGATACAGATAGATAAAGATTCTGTATCTATAGATATATCTATATCTGTAGACACAGATACAGATTCTGTTATGTCTCTGACCTACTCCCATCTCTAAAATAGGTTAACTGTATTTACCACCCACCACTGGGAAGCACTTCACAAATACATGTTCAGATTATCCAATATGAAGATTTTTTCAAGAAATGTTGGGCTTTTGCCAAGGAAGATTGGACTGGGTGATCCTTGAGGTCCTTTCCAACCTGGTACTCTGTGATTGTATGAAGATGAGTTACTGGCTTCTCTGTCCAGTCAGTGCGGGTTCTATCCAGTTACATATATTAGAAAATAGATGTGAACAGGATCTCACAAGGTCATCCTTTCCAGCACTGAGATCCCTGTTAGGAGCTATGCACGCTTCACATTGTCAAAAAAAGGAGTGGAACTTTTATAGTTAAGCATTTGCATGTGATATTTATTTATTTATTAAACTACAGTTTCTTTCCATTATCATTGAAAAGTGCACCTTTTTGACAAGAAGAAATTCTAACAATCCTTCATTTGACTTATGGTCAAATACAGCTCCTAGTGGCTCTTGGCAACCCGAAATGTTGAGCTGCCACTCCTATGAGCAGACTGAAGTCAAAGGCCACTCATGTAACAACACTAACCCTCATCTCTTGTATGAATTGGGAGATTTGTTTTTATACTTATACACACAGGAAGAAGTATGGAATTTAAGAGGAAATTGCCATAATAAATTAGTCAAGTCTTTCCCCGCTCTTGTGACTGCTTCAAAATAAAGACATGTCATTTAAGGCTGAAAGACAGCCTTAAAAGTAGAAGGTCTGCAACAGGATATCTCCAAAACTGATCCTCAAGAAACAGAGGTATAAATATGTGTGTCCTCAGGAAGGAATTTTCATATTCTTCTTGTCACTTATCTGTTTTTTGGTTTTAAAATCTCTTTGGGTATTTCCAGGAAAAGGCAGAGATTTAGAAAGACTGAAAAAATTAATTTTATGGCCTAATTGTGAACTGTGTAGAAAAGTACTTATTTCTCCCATTAAAATTTTCTTTTTGTTTAATGTTATTGATTACCTTTTTTGTTTATGGGTGAGTTATAAATAGAAATTCTCAGTCTATCAACTCTAAAACTTTAATTATTCTGTATTTATATCACTTCGCTTCTTTGTCTACTTTTTAATCATATTGATTAAATTGTAAAATAACAAAGAAGCATAAAGCATGGTCACAGAAAAATAGATTAATTAGGAAATAAACAAACAGTGAATAACAAGACATCCAAATGTCCTTTCAGAATAACACTTAACAGACAGAATCTTTGTAGTCCAAATCATAAAAGACAATAATGAAATATAAATCTTGAAAGACAGATTTAGTGAAATGCAAATATGTTGTAATGATTTATAAATCTTAGAGGATGGTTAGTGTGCCATACAAATTCTCACTAATGTAGATTCAGATAATTTTGGTTTCTTGAGAATTATCTCTGCTGATCTTGGACTGATATAATAACAAGGAGAACCCCAAATAGGGGAATATAAAGATTCATATAAGAAAATAATGCAGGAAGAACAACTGAGCAGATATTAAATGAATAATGAAGTATACAATGGCAGTTTTTCATTAATTCCTCTAATTGTTCTACAACTTACTAACTCAAAAATAATTAAGTTGATATTGCTATTGCAGTTGCTTTTGTGATGGGAAAATCCATCTACACAGACTTAAAAATGCCTGGCAAGGTGAGGTGCCTGAGTGAGGGAACCAAGGAAGCTGTAGACACAGCACTGATTCCATCTTAACTTTCAGCAGGTCCTTCTGCCTCTCTATTTTAGACATAAAATCAGTGACAGGTCTTGTTCCCCTCTGTGCCCTGCCCTAAAAGGCAGGGTTAAAGACTCAAAACCAAGAAACATTCAAGTATTGGGCCTGATTTATAGCTGCAGGTGTAAGGATCTATTTAAAGTACAAATTTTGAACCAGAAGATGGTAATAACTGCATAAGTAGCCTTCCATCAGGGTTGATCTGAAAATTTTCAAATGATCTACTTCAGTTGGCTTTAACATAGTGGTCAGAAAAGTGTTGGGCTCTGACAAGATAAGTAGTGTGTGTGAGACACCTGCTAAAAGTCTTTATTTGTCAAACTGATGGCGGTTTAGTGCAAGACTTATTCAAGAAATTTCATTCGTCTGCTTTCACCTGTCTTTCACTCATTTGAAAGAACCACACACACCCCCAAACCCCCAGACAATACCAGCATGGCTAACAACAGGTACTTTAACCAGCACCTAGGAGAATTGGATCACTGTATTTCACTAAACTCCAGTTTATTCAGACTGGAGTCTCCACCCAGGCTGGGTGCTCACCATTCCAAAATTAGCGCAAGCAACTTATTTTGCAGATCCATGCTTGAAAGCAGTTGTAATGTGGGAACTGGAGGGTATCTTAATCGCACCCTCAGAATCACTACGAACCCCTCCCAGACCAACAATTGAACTGGAACCTAACCTATGTGTAGCATTAATCCAGAGCAAGTTTGGTTTTTAAATTCAAGAACAAACATCCAGAGAGACGGTATGACAAACAACCCTGAGCAAAAGTGTGAAACACATTATGCAGTTTCAATTTGAAAAATAAGTGCATTTCAGTGTAATGAGCAGAATTAAAATTCTGAAGTTGTTACTTACAAAAACATGCGTTCTGTGTGGTAATCTTCCAGTCCTGCAGGAAGTACTCTGAGAAAGATCTTTCTGTTATCTTGCAGAAATTGTAATATCTTTGTTCCCAAAACAGGTAGTTTGCCACCTTTATGTATATGTGAGGTTCAGCAGATAATCTCTGTGGTTGCTGAGTTTTATTTTCCATGTGATAACTCCATCCTGTCATACCAAATACCTCTAAGCACTCTAATGTAGAAGGTGATTCTGGGGCTTTTCCTTTTTTAAAAAAACCAGGAAAAGATATTAAAAGGCTAAAAATCTTTCTCGCCTAAAGAGTAATAGCTTTAGAGAGAAAAGGAGCAATGTATTCTGGGAAGATGTGGAAAATGAGGTTACACTACTCATACTGTATGTTTCAAGATATAACTGATAACTAGTTTTACAGTCTTACTTCACAAAGTGTTGTTGAGTAGATGTTTAATAATATAGACATGCCCATATTATATGCCTAACATCTTGTATTTGGCTAAGAATGTTATTTCTCTGCTGGATTGAAAGAAAATATTTCCCATACCTCCTAACTGTCCCGCCTGTGGAAGTCCCATGTGCTTCAAAGAGTTTTCAGGTCACAAAGGACTCGATTAACTAGTTCCCAAATATTATAGTCTGTATTCATTTAGCCAATAAGTAACTTCTGAATGTTATCTTTTGTTGAATCTATAGGTAATATCAGAAACACTGAGAAACTGAGCTATGATAAACAGCACCAGTATGAGATAATGGTAACAGCTTTTGACTGTGGGCAAAAACATGCAATGGAAGATGTCTTAGTACGAGTCAATGTCAAACCAGTGTGCAAACCAGGCTGGCAAGGTAAGATTTAATAGTTTATATATTTTAATTTTTTGTTTAAATCTCTTTGGTGTTTTCCCTCCACCGCACAGTAAGTGAACTAGGATGCTTATTGCAGTTGCTATTTCTTAAGATTACTTCATTCCATCACATATTTGTTTACATTTGCCATGTTTCTTTTCTAGTCAGAACAAAGAACAGATTAGAAAAAATAAAAAAGACCAATTTCTATTCTAATAAGATATTTTATTATTCAGCCTGAATAAACTGAAACATTAAAGATGCTTCTCATTTGCCTTATTCCTGTGACTCTTTTCAATAAACTTTTTGAAATCACCATGACAAGATACTTTTCCCATGTGTGCTAGAGTTGTTCAGATTATCTTGTTCCAGGTACAGAACTGGCTTTTGTGTGCAGGCATGTATGCATCAAGGTAACCAGAAGTGAGAGTGAAAGGCATTTTTTTAATCCTGATTGTTGTCTTCATATTGAAACATTTCAGTAGGGATTGATTTTTTTAAAAAGGTTATAAGGATCTACAGTCTATCTACAATGGAATAAAAAAAACCAATTGGCAATGTACTAGGAAGATAGATAAGCCACAAATTATAAAGAATTGAGGTGAAAGTGAGGGCTGTATTAGGGACAAACCAACTGGATGTAACCACACTATGCAAATTTCATTTAGGACTAGCCTGACCTTCAAAACGGTAATTTTTAGAAAGGATGTTTAAGAAGGAAGAAGTCAGTTTGGCTGTGGTACTTGGAGCTAAATTTGCAGACTGACATTTAGAAGGAAAGAAGCTTTCTTTGTAAAATAAGAAGCCCTAGTCTACAGGACCTTGTAATGAAATATGTGCAATATTCTCTTTTCACAGTCTTCACTTAGAGCAGAACCACATTTTAGTTTTTCAGGGATGTAAACTTTTCAGGTTGGGTTACCTACCCAACCACCCAAGTATTTGAAAAACATTTTTATTTAAAAAATTTAATACCTATGAACTATTTCCACATTTTCTAACTGATCTTATTGGTCAAACCCCCATGCTTTCTTCTATAAAAGCAATATGATCTCTTTACACTGCAGAAATGTTCGGTTTCCATTTTATGGAGTCATCTCAAATAAGTTAATTACTCCCAAATTAGTTTGGAGTTTGTACTAAAATAGGTGCCATTGATTCTTTTAATTTTTATATTTCCATATGATTTCCATTTAAGTATTTTACTGATTGAATAATTTTTGCAAAGATGCCTTACTAATGATGTGTTTATATTGTCCAATATTGTCTTATTTATTTCATATTTCTAGCATCAGTTACAGGATATATGGCCATTGCTGGTCCAATCAGGTGGATCTATATATCAGGTAGCAAATAAAAGTAATAGAAACAATTTCAAATAAGGTTTGGGTTTTTTTTTTTGATGCTTTGTTCATCTTAGATTATGTGTTTACAAGGTATTTAAGTTCTTAATGAAGAGCTCTAATTCAGCTATTGTTGTTTTATGCATGCAAAATTTATTTTCTTCTCTTCCAGAAGTCCGAGCTGTACATGGCTGATGGTTTGGTTAACACTAGGTATTTAATATGAGAGGTTACCAACTTGTTATTTTCAGTGCTATGGTGAGAAAACAGACAGGGAAAAGAGCTTATATAAAGAAATAACTCAAAACCCAGAATGCAATACATAAGAAACCTTGTCTAAAGCATCTCAGATAGGAAAAGGATATGCTTTGATAGCATTCATTATGCTTGAATTTGGGCTTTCTGTTTATTTTTGTGGCACAACTATTCTTTCTCCCTTCTGATATGATAAAGTTTTATGATGGGTCTTTATCATAAGCAAGGTGAAAGTATGAAATAACTCAATATGTTCTGCTTTAACATATTTCATGCCGACCACATGGAATTATGCCTTTCAACCTGTCAAACAGGTGACCGCTTCACTTCAGTGGCATGTCTCCTGGCCAGGTTCCACAGAGTGCAAGTGGATAGTGTTTGCTACTCAGCATATAAGGTCTTTAGGTAAAAAATTTGATAGATATGACTTTAGTTCTTAATTACTAAGTCATTAATTATAATTTGAAAATGATCTGCAACATAATACTTCCAAAGTTTTCTGAATTTCTCTTTATGAGATATTTTTTATACCTACTTATTTTGAAAGGTGAAATAATCACAGAGGTGATTTTTTTCCACTTTGAGCCAATATCTATAAAAATTAACTCTTGCTAGGAAAAAAAAAAGCAACAAATGAGAAAAACTTTTTTCAGAATAGTATTTTCAGAAGCTAAAGAGGAACTCTGGAGACTGGGAGGATATTTATAGTGTTCTTTCTTTCCTCTGTCTGTCACTCTGACCTCCCCACAGAAGCAGCCATCAGGTGTGCTCCATAATGATATATTTGAAAAGATTAGATGGCTAAGGGAGGTACAATAATGTTTTGCTTGACAGAAAAGATGAATATTCTGAGTCTTTGGTTTTAATATAAAAATTGTCAAAATAAAATAGATTTTTTTTTCTCATTCTTCAGTGTTAGTTTGAGCAAAGAAATACTTGGAATTTCAATTTAAGAGTTACTGGCTTTATACTCATGAATAAAGGTTGTAGTAGTCTAAGACAAATTCAGTATTAAAAATTCCAGTCCAATAAATCTATATTTAAATTTTAGGTGTCCTAGAAACAGCCTGCATTGTGAAGTTGAAGTTATTTCTATTTTTTTTTTTATTATATTTTTTAAACACAATTAATGGGTTTCCATAGTAGGAATCCCTACACTTATCTTCAAGTCCTATGAACCTATAAATAAAGTTAACCTAATTACCTGAGGTAACAATATAAAGTATAAATTCCTTAAAAATTCATTTTTAACTCCCCCAAGATGTTGCTTAAAAATTCAGTGACTTTTTATTTAGTGTTTGCTTAAAAATAGTTTTGAAATAAATGCTTCTCTGTTTATTTACCTAATAGGCTATAAAAATATTTAATAAGAATAGTTAATGTATCAAAGATATTGCATGATACTTGTTTTTTAAGGCATGCAGGCCTTGCTAAGGTGACCTAGGGCTTTGCTACCACCAAACTAACTACTACTACTAACACCTTTTTAATGTTGAATAGTCATTCATAGGCCATGTACAAGTAAGATTTCCTGCTGAAATATAGTCTTTCTTCTGTTCAGAGAAGGGCAGGACCTTTTCTTTTAGTAGCAGAGCGTTCTTAGATCACTTCTGAGGAAACATATTACTTCATAGATGCTATTTGCAGTAGATGCTGAGTGATTTTAGAATGGTATTAATGTGGACTTTGTAGTAAAATCCAATTACAGAGGAAAACCAAAACTGTATTGGCTTTTGAACTGTCAGTCCTTTTAACAAGGAGCAATGTGATTACTAAAGCAATTGGATATTTGGAGGAGGGTAGTCAAGAACAGAAACCTTGCTTATGAGAATAATATTCCTGGTCTTCAGGAACAATTTTTAAAAGCCCAAGTATTTTCTGCAACAAATATAAATGATTTCTATTCTTCTTATTCACATACCTAACAGTTCAAAATGCAATGCTTGTGTTATCTTAGCTATAAGATATTTACCCATATTTTAAAAAAAAAAAATATTGCAAAACAGAGAGCCTTATGCCAGTCTGAGCTTGGAGCGGCTGTGCATACTTTAGCCATACATCCTTAAAACAAGGTAATCCTAACAAATGTTTACATTAAGCTATTCACTTGAATGGCATCATTCAGTAGAATACTTATTTCAGACATATGAAAACTAATTGAACTTCTGAGTGCTTTTGATTTTTGAGCTCAAAGTTTACCTAAGTTCACACTCTTTTATGAGTATCAGCATTATTTTTGCTTTTGTTTGACTGTCAGACAGATTTAGAGAAAGCAAATCATACCTGTTTCAATCTAATTTTTAAGACATGCTCTTTCCTCAGGGAACTCTGTGTATACGTTACAGCTAAATACATCTTTCCTGAACACTTCAGATAAGGTTTTTTCACATGCTTCTTGTTACCATAGCCTCTTACTGGACACACGGTGCTTTATGTATTTCAAAACTACCTTTCTTTTGCCTGGCTATATTAGACTGGTAGCTCGTGAACATGTGGCTATTGACCTAATGGAATCGGCTCTTCTGTGTGTCATTTTTCAGTGATGATTCACCAGTTTGCTGAAGTTCCTGAGCATGAGCTGGAACTTTTGTCGTTAATACAAAGCAATATTTCTATAACACTAGTTCTCAAGACCATCTTATTCTATGCTTGGGATATCCTCTTTCTATATTGGCTTCCAATGTAGAACTGCCTTCTGGTTTTGTCACTAGCAGAAGTAATTAACTCAGTCCTGATTTTGTGCCAAGACCATTAATGGAAATACCAAATACCAAGACAGATTCACCAGGATCTTTAGTAGTTACTTCCCTGTACCATGAACTTTGCACTTTCAGAGTAACCCTTTATTGCCCTTTTTTAAGGCAGTTCTGTATAAATGTTACAATTGAAATACTAAAGCCTGTCTTTTCTATCTTAACTGATACAAGATGTATTTAACTAGATTTTTATTTCCATATGTCTCTGGGGACATTCACTCCTTTGTTCACCTTTCTGCATCTACAGTTATGAAAAAAAGCTTTCCTTTTTTTGCATCCTCAATTTAACGAATTTCAATGACTAGTTCATGTAGTGTTTCAGAGTCTGTTTTTTAAAATTTTAGAAGCTTTTTGCATACTCCTCAGTAGAGAAATCCCTTGGAATACCAGAACACAAATACTAGTCACAGCCCTTGTTCTCCAGGGTAACTAGAAAGTTGTCTCATCCCATAACAACATTTTTATATGGTAGTTTGTCCTTCTGAAAACATGAGAAGTCTCTGACCACATCTAAACTTGGTATCAAGGAGCAGCAAGAGCAGGGCTACTCCCTGAAGGAAGGCAAGCCAGGAGCCAATTGTAATAACAGAGCTGACAGAGTCTTCATCACCAAGGGCCAGCAACTTGCCCAACTGAGGCAAACAGGGCAGACCGAGAGAATGGAGGTCAGGTTCAGCCAAGAGCCCAGGTGTGTTCATGGTGAGGAGGCAAGTCCCAGGAAATCAATCCATACTTGAGAGTAGGATCAGGTTACTGGGCAAGTCCATAGTGATGAGGCAAGTCTGTGAAGCT
>JAOXNG010000042.1:22776958-22789582 GCA_028566535.1 Scolopax minor | reverse complement strand
TCAGAAAACTAAATGAAAGCTTTGTTACATTGGATTATCCATGCAGTCTCTTGATGTATCATAGGTATCCATATGCATTGAGAATGAAGATTATGTCTAGAGTAACAGAGTGTGAAACCTGAATGACTTCATGCATTAACTATGTCTTATCTCATGCCCATAATTTGAAAATCAGAATAAAAACAAGTCTTTTTTTTTGGTAGCCAGAAGAAATGCAAATGTTTCTTTTCTGTATTTTTTTCAATATGCTGTACTCTAAGGTACATTACTATTTTGTACACCCAGTGTTGCTCTTAACCTGATCAGCAACAGGAATGCTACATAAAAATTAAGAATTCCTGTGCACCAAGGGATGGGTTGGTGTGTGCTTGTTGTGCACTTGAGGGAAGCACACAGCCCCACACTGTTCAATGCTCTCATAGATTCACTTTGATAGTTGGCTGCCCGAGAGAATTGCCTTTTCTCTGACAATAAATAAGCTATGCTTTCAGTTGTGATTTTGGTATGACAGATACAGTGTAAATGTGGTCTCTCACACCGAGTGTATCCTGTCTTCACACTCTTCAAACATGTTTAGTCATCATCTGTAAATGATGGTGATCATGTAAATGATGATGGTATTTCCCTGTAGAGCTAGAATGTGAGAAGATAAAAGTGTTAAATGAAAAAATAATACCTAAAATTTATGATTCAGCAGATGCTTTGTCATACTTTAAGAATAAGAGTAAATATTAGGGAAAAAAAAGAAATAAGAATATACGGTTCTCCTCTACACACCTCCAGGTACAGATAGACAAAAGATTTAGGGTTACATATCAAAATATGTATTTTGCATATATATTGCATTTTCCATAAAAGACAAACCTGAGAATACTTTTATTAAAAAACAAAGTCTTATTTTATAGTAATGGTTTCATCTGTCACCCATTAATATCTGTATGTCTGCTACTTACCTGAGTAAAAGGGAGAGGGAGGTATTTTTATATGAACTTAATTTCCATACAGTTTTCTGTATACATTTATCAAAAAAGTCATCGATGTCACATAATTTTTATTCACAGCATAGAAGCTGGGTTTCAGAAAGAATATGAGTCCACGTATTTCCTGTGCAATGGTACTTTAGCTCAGGGTTGGTGGTGTAACAGTGGATATTATTATAACAAACCAAATAGTGCAATCACTATCCCTGGGCAAATAAAGTAAATTCTGAGACAGTACTGTAATGATTCATGAGTATCATTCATTAATATTTCAAATATACTTCAGTTGCTGAGTGTAATCTACCTATATGTCATGCTGTACATACATAAACCCAATTCTGATCTCAGTTTCATTGTTCAGAAGGAAAAGGTCATATAACTGAAAATGTCTCATGCATGCAAAATTCACAATATTAATAGCTGTAGTATTTTGGGAATGACAGAAGTTCTGTATCTAAAATGGAATTGGGCCTTGTGTGTTTCCACTTATCTTTTGGAGTTATCTACATTTATGATTTATGGAATTTATGGTCTTGATATCAATGGATAGGCTCAATCCGAATTCTTTGGGACATTTTGGTATATAAGATATATGTTCACTTTATGAAAATTATTGGCCAGAGTTACTTTTACTGTTGATTTAACTTACCTCTGTGTGGTCATAATTACTTTATAATATGTAAACTGAAGAATGCTTATTGGTGTGTGATCACTTCATAGCCTTCTTTTTTCTCTTATCCCTTTGTGTGCTAAATCTGTTCTATAAATTAATTTTTAAGTTCAGCATACTATCTTTGAATTAGGGCACAAATGACTTCCAGTACGTGAATGGAATGTAGCAATAAACACTAAAATGCTGTTGTCAACCATGAATTGAGGAGTACTTTACAAAGAAGCAATGAAAATCAAGCTAATCCTTTCCATGAGGAGTAGTGCCTTTCAGAAAAAGCATGAAGCTGCGTCCTTGGTCAGACTGAGAGTGTTGGAAGGGAGAAAAGCAACAGTGAAGCAACAGGATATGTTGAATACAAGGATCTCTGAATCATATGAGAGAAATACAGCTAGAGCTTTATTTCTTGCTATGAAAACATAAAAATGAAAGAACTACTGCAAAATGCAGGGGAATTAGATTGAGAGACAAAGGAGGAAAGGGGTGACTATAGATAGGAAGAAGGAGAAAATTAGTACACAAGGTGGAAAAGGTTGATGCTGCCTTTTAAAAGTCTTTGCTTTCTTTCCAAAGAATAAATTTTTACTGAAGAATCACATGATGTCATTTTGGGGAAAGCAAACTGTACTGATAACAGGTATAATGAATCACTTAGCATCTGCCATTCCTTCTCTTAATTGTCAAGTTGTCAGCAGAATCACAGCAAAGTGAAAAGGAACAGAACTGCAGATAAATAAGAAATGACATTTTCTGGCATTGAAGAAAACAAAAAGAAGTATTGAATGGGTAGTTTCATGTTGAGGGACATTTTATTTTCGAAATTCTGCTGTGAGAGACAGAGTTTTCATCCCAAATTACCTTCTGACCCTGCCAAAGGTTCTAGGGATGTTAGGAGGGAATATCTACTCTTGTTCCATGCGACTTGGTTTGGGTCTATTATAATAGACCCAAGAGGATCATAATTGACTTTTTGTCCTCAGTATTTAGAATTGCTTTTCCTCTTTTTTCTTTAAAAAAGTGATATACAATTTTGAAAACAGCTGAATCACTTTTGTCACATTTTGTCTAACAAAAAAGATGCATTTTTCAGTGTGTGGTTTGTGGATTTTTTTCCCTGAAGAATCAGTTGTCCCATTTCTAGCAGTAGCAATTTTATCTTAGAATGATGTCTGTAATCCAGTAGCCATTTTCCAATCAGTAAAACAGTGCTTCACAGGGAAAATTTCAGCCAGCTCAACTGTGTATAAATGTTTGAACTTTAGATAATTATTTAATGATGCCCATAAAACTTTTAGCATTTCTGCACCACTGATATTGAAAATTTCTTCAGACAGACTATTTGTTTTATGTCCCTAATGTCAACCCAGAACTATTCCGAAATGCAGGCCTTCAGTGCTGACTTGTTTCCTCCCATTAAAGCACTAAGAACATGATTGTGATTAGTACTGAAAACAAACTATATAGTGGCTAAATAATAACATTCTCTGGCAAAGTCACAAATATAGCCGATACCTAATTACCTCTGTACAGTATGTAACATATAATCAGCCTGTCTGCAAAATGCCAGCTATGTAATTAAAGGCCCAGCAGTTACCATTTCAGTAAAGAGACTATGCATAATATTTGGGTTGTGTAATTTCCTGACTTATCTTTCAGTATAAATACAGAAGCATGGATATACAACCATTCTTCATTTTACAGAAATTAAGGTAGGTAGCCAAATATGACTCATTGCCACCTTTTATCTGCAATAAAAACAAAATAGCACTTGCTTTTCTCTGTATTACATCCTAATTACCTGCTGGAACCAAAGTAAATACACCACTAGTCTGTATGGGGAAGGAGCCTCTATTTCTGCAATTAAAGCTACCTCCACCTCAGATTACACCAAGATTCCAAATTATTATAGTAGTGGGCTACCATACAAATAATACTGAGTTTGGAGGTATCCACTCAATGTGAGAGCTGTGTAAGAGCCAGAATTCTTTTATCTCACAGTGATTTGCACTGTGCACCTTCGACAGAGCAAGTATCTTTCAAGTATGTCACCTTTCCCAAAATTCTGAAAGGGTGTTTAATGCCTGTGTCAGCTCTATCGTTTTGTGCTGAGTACGTTTAAAGCAACCCTTGCAAGCTTGCAAGCAGTGTCAATGTTTCCTTCAGATATAGCAAGCCTTTGAAGAGGGATTTGCCAGGTGATGAAAAGCCTTCAAAGAGCCAGCAGTGCCATTTTCAGCAATAGAGGTCATTAACCCAAGGGAGTATTCTGGTGGAGTGTCTTCCATGTGCAGACCACCCAGCCCAGGAATCCTGATATTTTCCAGATGGTAGGTGAGAACTGAGATATCAAGACTGGATATTTACTTCATGAATGAAAAATAGCACATAGCACTTCTTGTGGGATTTGAAAAGATAAGGGGAGCCTAGTGCTTTAGTTTAATAAAGTGAATGATGCGTGTAGGTGGGAACGTGTGAGAAGGAGGAGGAGAGAGGAGGTCTCTTCAGAATCTGTTTTTCAGATCTGAGGCCAAGTGTTTCCCCTCAAAAACAAAGAAAACAAGCCACAACTAGCCTGTTGGCTGTATCTCTGGAGTCTAGTTTGCATTAATCACACTCTCTACACCTTCATAATATGTCTAAATAACTGACTGAAACAAGCACTATATTTGTTCAGACACCAACAGCAAGGGAAGGATCTATCATCCTGTTTTGAACAGTGACAACCTCCTTTTTCTTAGTGCAACCTCTGTATGCTCAGAGAGAAAAAAATACTGAGTTGTTGAATACCCTTCAGGAGTATGTCCAGATTTCTCAGCTGCCTGAAAACTGTCCTTGGACCAGAGGGCAGTAAAGATGCCTGACTTAAAGTTAGTCTTTAACATTTGAGTATTAGTTTTTCAGTCAGGTTTATAGAAAGCAAACTGAAAAAATGCAACATACTAATATTTGAAAGGAATTGCAAAGTATAGGAGGACTTGTTTTCTATTAATTTTATATTTTTAAGTATTTAATTAATTATTTAAGTATTATTAGCATACTGAAAACTATCTTCTTGGTTTTCTAGCAAATAATACATGTTTCATTTAGTTCATGACTAGAACTCCATTTGCATCCATACATATTGCTGAACTCTTTGAAGAGTAAAAAGTAAGTTCATTGCAAATCTCATCATAGAAATATCTAACAGGCAGAATCCCTGCACATATCATCAGAGCAGAAGGCAGATCCCAGAGATCACAGAAAGGGGTTTAAATTTCAGCTAAGATTCAAAGATGAATGATGAGGCCACATGAGTGAAATAAAGTAGAATTTTACATATGCTGTCTTGAGGTGGGAATAAACTCACAGACCAAAAGCTCATTTCAACTGTCTTTGAAGATAGTTTGCTCAAAAGCCCAGACTTGATATATAACAAAAATTGAAATTAATTTTAGAAAGGACATTAAAAATGCAAGAATATAAGACTAACATAATTTGGGTCTCAATGTACATGAAAACATTATCCCTAATCTATTTGGTCACTTATTGCTGTATTCGTGGTCATAATGTGTACCTTTTGGTAATAAAGCAGTTTCATGCTTTGTAAAAGAATTAATATTTAAAATTCAAAAACATAATTGAAAACTTAAATAAAATAACGTCAGTCAGATTTCAGAACTCAGACTAAGAAAAAAATGAAGCGTTTGGGCTATTTCAGTCAGGTAGGAGGTGAAATGGTCTGGTGGATTTTGTTGTTTTCTCTTAATGTTATTCTTGCTTGTTAAGTGGAAATATGTTCAGTTTGTGAATAATTCTCTAAGACATTATCTTTCTAAATCTTTGCATTTTTAGTCTCTCATCATATATATATAAAAATGGATATATAACAGTTATAGTAACTTCTCTAATTCAAAGAGATGTTTAACAGAAAATTTATACTGACAGATGACAGTGTAGATAAATATCTGGTATATAAATAAATAAATAAACCCACCTTTTAGAGTTAGAGGCAGAGAATTAAGCTTGTAATATTTGTACTGGCTAAGTTTTTGGTTGGTCTTTTTATTTATTTTTTTTACAGATTTATTATCTATTTTTACAGATTTAGTTGGATAATCATAGAATCATAGAATCGTTAGTTGGAAGGGACCTTAAAGATCCCTTGATTTATAAAAATGTTACCATGTTTCATTATTAGGTGGAAATTTAATTCGTCTCAGAATATTGATCATTCATTACATTTAGAAAGTAGTTATTTCCCACCCTGATAGGACCAAGAAAATACTTTATTAAGCTAGATAAGCTGCAGCATTCCATGGTGGGAGAAACAATGCCTCTTTCTTCCTTTTCTTTTCCTGCTCTCTCCACAGCTGTAGATTTCAAGGGGCAAATCCATTCTGCATTTACAAAGTTCTTCGCATTGTCCTTAATAGTTTTATTTATTCTTTTATATGTGCAGATAACTCATCTGTGGAATGTCGGTATGCTCTGCAAATAAATAGCAGTAAACATGATATTAACTGCTAGATCTCGGGGGCACCTTAACAGAGACTGTCAGCGTAATTGTTCCCTTTAAAATGGGAAACATTTGGAAGGAGGGAGAGTGTCCAATAGAACGCTGCTTTAATTTGTCTGCTAAAGAGGTATGAATGGGTAGGATGATCTTTTGAATAAAAATGACAAAGAGCATAATTCAAGTTCTCGCTTTAATAGAACTCGGGTATTATAATTGTTTTCTTTTTTGGTTTTCATTCATAAATATTGCATGTATAGGAGCTGATCAATTTTTTTTTGCTTTAAAAAACCACATAGCTTGCTTTTCTAGATCATCTTCTGGCTTATGTAATAGGAAGAGCTTCCACTGGCCAAATATCATTTTACAAAGAGTAAATTTTCTTGCACCAATTCTGATTTTCCAAGTATACTTAGAACTTTTCAAGATAATTAAAAAGGAGTAAAAGGGAAGCTCATGCCTTATTGGAAAACAACATGAGGTTATCATTCCTCAGTCTTGTTTTAGCATTATTTAAACACTTGTTAAAATTAATTTTAGACTGTAGCTTTTATTACTCGCTGATGTGAAGAATGTGGTAATGGTAGAGTGTGGACATACAGGGTAGCAATGAGTTTGGGGGTTCTTGTATATGTATTTTTATTTTTTATTACCAATTTAGCACCACAAATCAGATTACATCTCATTCCTGTTATTTGTTTTTAAATTTGGTAAGTATTAATTTTATAAATTATTTGGGATTTTCTAATACAGATTTATGAGGCTTAGTAATAACCTTTATAGAATGTAGTATTTCAAATGATTCTCCTAAGTTTAGTGGCATTCATTAGTATATTTTCTCCTGAAATATACAAAACATTTATGTCTGTAAGATATTTTCCAGAACTCCTTATCTGCTTATTTGATGTATTTTTGAGCAGAAATTACTCAAATGTTATATGGGCTTGTACTATTAGCATCTATTTAGGTTTGTGCAGTATGTATAGAGCTCCTAGCTAATGATGAATAGACCTCCTAATGTGAAAGCATTTCCCCGTAGTAATGCTACAAATATGGGAGTGCCCCACTTCAGATTTCTTTTGGCATTTGACTAAGACGTGTTTAGTTTGAAAAATTGTGATAAGCATTATATTAGAGTGAGAAGCTGAGAAAGCTTCTTGTTTCTGTTAGGACTGCATATGGCATACTTAGATAATGCAGGGCTTTATTTTTATCATTTTGCTGAAGTGCAATTGTAAAATTTTCTAGTGGTTTAATGCATATGAAGCTAAATTAACTATGAAGTTGAACTTCTGTTATTGTATAGTAAATGTAAACAGATGTGAAAAGCTTTTTTTTTTGGTCATAGTATAAGCTTCTTTTTCAAGAGCTAAGATCAGGTTGGGGTCACCTCAGCCTAGCTCAAGATACTGAATTTGAACCTCCATTTTAACTGCCTAATATTGTCACTAAGTGAGCTTCTGAAGTTTTTCTGTTGATGAAACCTGAGGGGACTGGTGGTCTCTTTGAAAGTCTTCAAAGTAATATATGTTTTTCTATTGACTCTACAAGGAATTTAGCTACCTGTTTTATGAAGAGGAGGCATACTAAAATGCACATCCCACTTGAACACCTAAAGTAGGTAAATGAAATCATTTGTCCCTTCCCCTAGCCCCAGGTGACTCGTGGCCTCTATATTTATCTGTATATATTTTATCTGTGAAAACTAGAGAGAAGGAGCTATAAAGTGTTTGGATCAAAAATATCATCACTCAAAGAGATCAGAAAGCATGTAATTGGTCATAATTGGTTATGGTTAGTTAAGTGTGAAAAGCTAAGCAGAAATTGCCTACTTTATGTGTAGGCATTACAGAGTTTATCTACTTCTGATAAACATTGCTATATTTGGTAGTTTACTCACCTTTTAATTTCCTGCTACTCTGTTGATGAACAAATATGGAATTAAAACTGTTCATCTGAGTATTCTTAAAGAAAAATGTTTTTGGTTTAGTAAGGACACAGGATTTTAAAGGATTTGATGAACTTGTGATCCATTGACAAATTTTGAGTGATTCTTTTGAGATTTACAGATATTCTGTGATATCAGGAACATCAGGAATAAAACAGCAGGGTGCTGGGTGGTAAAACAGCTGGCCTAAAATGTATGTGGTATAACTTTTGGAAAACTAGTTTGAAGGCAAAGCCAGCATGCGTAATTAGAGACTCTGGGCTTTTTTGGTATGATGAACATTTTCTGGTACCTAGTAGACTCTTCTTTCTTAAGAGGGCTGAAAGCAAAGCAGTTATCTAATACTCCTTTGAGATCACTAAGTCTGACAAACAGTTGGACTACTAAATTTGAGCTTACATCAGGGTATTTCTCTACTTTTTGTTAGCTCGTGATCAGTGATGTTGATTAATAGGAAGAAATAGTAAAAAAAAAAAAAAGTAATATAACAGTACCTGTGTGAGTTACTGTTCAGCAAAGCTTTCTGTTAAAGGTAATGAGTGTTACAAGATCAAAGAGCAGCCAAAATGGAAACCTTTTTTAATTATTATTATTTAGACAACAGTAGAGAAAGTTGCTAACTGCTCATTTAACTGATCTACTCACCTCCTGAATTTCTAACTTCTGCTGAAATCAGTGCTGCCTCCTTCATTGGGCATCAGTTTTTGAATGCCTTATGAGAAGGGAATATGGCTTCCGATACAGGGTGCCACTGCAACTGTACCCATTATATACACTCATTTAAAGACCAGCCCTCAGCCTGGAAGGAGGGGTGGCCTAATTCAGAACACCATGTTCAAATAATGTTCAGTAGGCTTAGTTACCTGAGTGGGAGAGAGGCGAAGAGAGAGAGTTCAATGACCAAGAACAATTTCCTTCCTGATGAAGAATAACCAATATATTACTTCCTAATCCCATGACTATTTCTTTATGGGATCATACAGTTTATACAAATAATTTTACCTTTTATTACCTACCAAGACTTTGTTGTGAGGTAGAGGAAGGAATATCAATAATAGTTTTATTTAACAATATAGTTAACAGTTATCCGTTTTCTGTTAGCTATGCTTAACTTCAATACTTTAGGTTCAATTTTAGTGCAACTCAGCTATAAACTACTTAGTTTCGGAAATTTTTTCATGTATCTTTGAATGCTCTTATAATTTCTCTTTTTTTTTTTTTTTAGAAGTATTCAAATCAATTTGTTCTGAGAAAATCTGTGAAAGTAACCCAAAGGCTTTACAACTAGAATAAGAAACTCATGACTGGTAGAATAGTAAAAATTGGTCTAAGAAAATATCCACATTGATATGAGCTGTTTGAGGTTTATTTGTTTTAGTGACTATACCATGTTGACATTTAGAAAATAGTGTTCCCTTTTTATTTTAAAACATTGGAAATCCATAACTATTCTTTAAACCTATTTTCAAATTTATTTCACTCTAGGTTGTAATAAGAAAAAAAAAGTTTGTGTATATTTGATGTATGCATATTTGTATATATATTATATGTTCATACATGTATATGTACATGTATGTACATATGTACAACTCAAAGCTAGAAAGTATGGAACCATTCAATTGTTTTTAACACATCCTTCCCCACTCATTCATCTCTTAATCTTACAGTAATATAAAAGTCCTTAGGTACAGTACAGAGTAGTCTAGTCTCTTCTGAGAGTTGGAGAGAAGAATCTATATAGGTGAATAGCCAGATACATTTCAAAATAGAATGGTTTCTGATGGAAAAGGACCATCAGTAACATCATGCAAGATCTTATCAGGGCACTGCACAAGCTAAGAGATGTCTTTGATTATTTTCTCCTTTCCTCCTTTCTTTTTCTACAGCTAATGAGTATAGGTTTCCTGTTAGATTTTTTAATTCCTTTCAGTTTTTATAGTCTGAAGGTTATTTTGCAGATGACTCAAGTGCCATACGTGGCTGGAATAAAGTTGGCTTCATTAAAGGATAGAGTAATAGAGTGGATATTGTGATTACAAAAGAGAGCACAGAATGCTGCGATGAAAGACAGTGGTCTACTCTGCCTGTCAGAAAGCCAACAGCAGAAGGAACTAGGAGAATCTATCTAGTAAAGAGGTCAATGCTATAATTAACATCCTCTCTCTAGCATATGGGGCAGGTAGTTTAGGCAAAAACAGATAATAAATCTTGGAAAACTCAGAGTCAGGTCTATATACTAAGCTCTTTTAAACTCAGGATGATACACAAATGAGATTAAAACTAACTCAGAGTAATAAATCATTTGCCCCAGTTGCCACAGGGTGACTGCAATGTCTTTGTTCACCCTCTTCTTTGAGATGAAAGACATTTGCTGTGGCAGTCAACCTCAAAATAAAATACACTACAGAGATTCATTTTTTTTATTTCAGGAAAATCAAAGATCAAAACATGTCTTACATCTGTAAGTCTGGCACTAAATACAGACTCACTTCTTTTAGCTGCTCTTCCTTCTTCATTCCTTTGAATGTACATGGAGGGGAGAGGGCTGAGGAGAGAGAGAACAGATCACTTTGATTCGTCACTATAAGGTAAATAGGCATTTCTGATAAAATGCAATGTGTTTCCTGAATCAGCAGCTATAAAGTATACTTGGCAAGCATGCTATATAAATGTATTTTCAGGAAGTAGCTTTGGACGAAATGGTATTCTTGGAGTATTTCTCAAGAGAAAAAATTTGTCAAAAGATTGTACTTCCCTCATCAAGTTTTCTGAATTATTTAATAGACACTACAGTTTGACATGTTAAATAAACTATACTGCATGATAAATATCAGAATTCAGGGTATTCTGATAACATATTCACCTCTATTTTTTTCAGAATACCAAACAAATCTTAGGGCTGTTTCCTAAACAGTCTGTGAAGGTTTGTTTTTTTTAAGTGAAAGTAAAAGTCTAAATTGTGTAAACATTAAGCTTCCATAAGAAGGAAAAACATCAGCTAGACAGTGAGTAAACAGTTGAAAGGTTTACTAAATATAATTTTAAAACAATCAGTATTAAATTGTGTTATCTTTTCAATTAGTGAGATTATAAAGGCAAAGAAGAGACTCCCAATCCTTCACCTCCAATTCCTCTGTTTCAAAATATACTGTCATGGAAAATGTCTTCTGCTTTGCTTTGCTTTCTAAATAGGGTTTCAATATAGTGATATATGAAGAGACTTTTAGGGCCATTATTGTCCAGGTTTCATATTGTCTGTCTATGGGCATGTAACTGGTACCTCATTTAAGAGCTTGGACTTGCTCCAACTGTGAGTAGAGCCTTGGAAATCAGATTTTTGTGGCTCTCACCCACCTTAATATAATTCTAAGAGGATTGTCTTCCTTTTATGCATGCAACCAGAGGTAGGGAATACAAACTGGGTTTCTAGTTTCCTCACCAGAAGTCCTATGAGGAAGCAGTAACTTGCTTAAGAAATGCATAAGGACCATAAGTCTCTCTTTTGCTTTTTGTGGTCAAATCTGAGCAGGGCTATGCAGGCTAAGGTTCAAACTACAAGTTTATGTGGAGGTTAAGTGTCTGACAGTATTCTTATGGAAAAAAAACTGAACTTGTAGAGTGTGATGGCACTTTTCGGTGTATCACCCGTTAATTTAAATGGTGGGAGTATATTGAATCCTTCTTTTCCCATATACAGTATATTTTATTTCCAGCCTGCCTTAATTACTACATGTATACATATTTATTGCCACTTCAGAGGTAGGGCATTTTACAGACAGGAAAAAAAAGTGTCATGTGAGAGAGCTGCTAGAGGATAAATGTAGAAAGGGAAACCCAAAGAGATTATTTTTTTTAAATCCAGTACATAATACAAATATTTTAGAGCTTTATTTAAGAGGTTGTGGAGATACTGGGACATATTTGTGATCTGCACAGCTTCACTTAGTGGTCAAAAACCAAACTGACCCTTTGCCACAAATGTTTTAATCCTTTTCAGTTTCTGCAATGCTTAGATTAAGTAAATCCAACACATGTGGCAAATCTCTGTCATAATGCGCAGAGCCTATTACTGAGGTGGAATAAACAATGGTACAAGACGTAACAATTTATAGTACTGGATTAATTTGGTTAGTCTGTGTTTGCACTTTCTTTTGTTTATTTTCAGCTCTTCCCCAAACTGAACATGCTGGCAGATTATACTATAGCACACAGTCAACTTGAAGTGCATATTTGTTGATTCTCACAACTACAAAGCCTGCATATTCACAGCAGAAATATATGTTTGTTCATTATATTAGAAAACAGAAATGCACTAGGTAACACAGGTCTGGAGCACAAGTCTTACGAGGAGAGTCTGAGGGAGCTGGGGTTGTTTGGTCTGGGAAAGAGGAGACTGAGGGGAGACCTTATCGCTCTGTACAAGTACCTGAAAGGAAGCTGTAGAGAGGCAGGGGTCAGTCTCTTCTCCCAAGTTACAGACGATAGGACAAGGGGTAATGGCTTCAAGTTGCGCCAGGGGAAGTTCAGGTTGGAT
>JAOXNG010000042.1:22766108-22776257 GCA_028566535.1 Scolopax minor | reverse complement strand
CCCCCGAGTGGGATGGGAAAAAGCCTTTTCTGTTCTCACCTTTGTATTGCCTTTATGGAAAACTCATCAGTCTTGTGCATAATGACTACACTGCCTGGGTCTCTTAAGAAATGTTTTTTTTTTTTCTTTTTAAAAATTACAAATATATGTAACTTTTTCACTTTTACTTTAAATCTATTGCCAAATATTTACAAATTAATATATTTTTCAGGCTTGCTTTCCTACAGTGACAGTACTCATTAAGTCCCAACTAAAGGTATAATGAATTTGTCTTTCAAAACTTTTGTGTTTATTGCCTTTGAGCTCCCTGTCTGTATGCAGTTCAGTGCTTTCGCCCAGTTTTATAAAAATGTATCAAAAATATATTAAAGAAAATCTATCAAAATATATTGGAACCATTTAAATGTCTGTTTAGTGTCACTAACAGAAAAGAAGAATGCCAAAATTTGTAAAATTTACAAAGCTCTTTCAAAAAGGATAATTTTGGAGATAGAAAACCAAGTTATTTTTTAAACTCAAAATAATATCCCTATCTCCATCCAAATATCATCTGTGTTCTGTAGAAGGGTAATGGGTGCCAAGCTTTGAAGCAGATTTACAAAGCGTGTGGCTGCTTTTAGAACAGGGCAGAGGGTTTGATCTGGGTGCTGTAACTGAGTGGATAATGCTAACGCCTCTAAGCATAATAGGATCAAAGGAAGATTCCCTGCATTTGTTGTCTTCTTTAGTAAAGTGAGATTAAAATGCAGAGCCTGAGCTGTCTCTGCGTGTTTACAAAGTTTTCACAGTGGTGACCTCCATCAGCTCTATTGACACATGCTTGCAAATAAGGAAACTATTCCATTGTTAAGGTTTTTATAAACGTTGCACATATTCTGTCCAGGAGCATACAAAGGATTTGAGGTAATTTAGTTTTGTATGCTGAAGGACTTGCAGATTTATAAATATAGTAATTGTACATCCAAAGAGAAAATGGCAATGTTAATAAAAAACATAATAATAATCAATAACATTAACTAATAAGTATGATAATAATTCAACCTCTTAATGAAGGTATGATGTGTTGCAACTCTTTATTAGTGGAAACAGTGCCTTCTTCAATTTCTGCAGACTTTGCAATTTTCTAAACATGCACAAATATTGGAGAGGACATTTTTGTACAGAAACAGTGGTACTCTAAGCATGACTTATTTTCTATTATGGTACTTTACAAAAATATGCAATTTATAATCCTAAGTGTGCTCCTGACCTTCTTGCAAGCAGAGGTGAGCATTAGTATTCTCACTGCTTGGCTATTGTAATCCCTGTGTGAACGTGGTTCTTCCTTCACTAATGATCCCATTTTGATATAAATGAGTATAATAGCCTTCTCCACTATAATCTTGATTATAGAGTGCCCTAAATGTTTAACTTATTGGAATACTACCAAACAGCAGAAAGTAGATTTATTGAAGAAATGCAATGAAGAAAAGACTCCTACTGATCTTATAAACAGTTACAGTTCTCTAAAGGCCAGTATATCTTAAAGTGATGCTCTAGCAGATGTGCATCAGTTCAGGCAGGATCATTTATATTCTGCAAAGTTAGGTTGAACAAACAGTAGTGCACATTCTTTTTTCAATTTGAGTCACCTCTGCTGATAAGAATTGTAGAAGTGAATCAATTCATACAATATTAATATTTAATGGAAATAATACTTAGATATTTTCCATATAAAGGAAAAGAGAGGAGATTTGTACACCTTTGCAATTTCTGTGTATATCTTCTATTCACTTTTAAAAAGTTAAGCTCTGTGTTTGCAGATTTAGAACACCTCTAGTCTGTGACAAAAATGCAAGTGTTGGTCAGATTGGCCTCAGCAGCCCAGCTATTTGCAATGGCTACTACACTCTTAATTAACCACTGTATTTTCAAGGTTTTAGCACATTAGTCTCTGTCAGTCTCTTCCTCAGCCCAGGTACACAGAAAGTGTCCATCTGAGGAGATGCACTAGCCCCAGTAGCATTTCCTTCGGCATTTGAACTTTGGGCATGAGCACCACCACCACACAGCCAATATTCTGACCTTGTTTAGGATAATTTTTTTTCAGAATATACCAGATAATTTCTTCTCATGCACAACTATCTGAATTTGAATCAGTTACTAAGATTCAAATCAAGTCTAATTTAAATGAGAATTAGTGAAAGAATGAGACCCAGTCAGCTGACCAGTTTGTTAGCAACAGAAAGAGGGGAAAAGGACCAGGATTTAAAAAAAACCCCTCCAATAGTATTGAATTTATTGTTTTGATAGTAATTAATATTTGAAGTGCTATAATAGATTAAATCCTGTAGGTAAAAACATAAAATGCTAAAACTAAAAGGAAGGGGAAAGAGTAATAGAGGTATTGGAAAAGAAATATATCTGAAAGACAGATGGAAAGAGGGCTGTTATGTCAGAGGGATATAAGAATGAGGGAGTTACCTTCAGGATAAATTCCTCTATGACTGTATGCAAATACTTGAAGTGGAAAATTCTTTCAGAAAAAAAAAACTTAGCTTAACTCAAAGTGTTTACCATTCTGCTGATACTAGACAAATCACAATGAAAGAAAAGATGGAAAAGAGCCCTTCAGTTAGGCTGAAAGCATTTTAGCATTTTCAGATGAAATTATATTTTTACCTTCACCTTGTTGGGTTTTTTTATTTATTATTTTCTCCTTTATGTCTGAAGTATGTTTACAATGAAATATCGTGAGTGATTAATACCAATAATTTGGGATTATTTTCCACAGATAATTTAGGATTTGGGGTCATTTGCTTCTAAAAGGGAATTTTAAAAAATTGTTTTGCGAAGCAATTCTGTTGTTTTTCTTGTGAGCTGGGAGGCTCACATTAGTAGTCAGCAATTAACAGAAGTATTGCAAAACTGGTAGTAGATAAGCAAGAGTGGAATAAAGGAAGTGACACTGTCAATGGGGTAGGGGATAACGAGTTTTCAAAGAGGCTTTGCTTAGCCAGAATTTGTTCTGCCTCTACCTAGATAGAGCTTTTCTAAAAGCATGAAGCTAATTTGGAAGAGGACCAGCATTCATGTTATGTAGTCATAAACACCTCTGCACTAGAACACAGGCACTTTGTACAGTCCATTGGAGAAGTCAGTAGCTGTGGTTCTGAAAAAATGCTCAGATTTTATTCTCTAGACTATCTAGGCTTTTGCTTCTCATCGAGCTGGTACAAATATAGAACATCTAAACTTTATGTGAAAGGAGTGCAAACTAAAAATAAAGCCTAATACATTTGTCATCCTTTAAAGCATATCTGATTCATAAACATCCATGTTGCCAGCATCAATGACAAATGACATCCCGCTTTTCAAAAGGCAGTGGAATGTGCATGTAGAAATAATGTCCATATAACCTCCCACACATATGTGATGGAGTTGTCTATATAAGAAAGTCATTACACATCAGAGAATGAAGAATTTTATGCATCTTTCAAGAACTTGGAGGAGGTTGGTCTTTCTTTTTCAAAATACAGCCAGAGGAAGACAGTGGTAGTGTTGCTGCTGTACCTCATAGCCTGGTGGTTACAGCAATCACCTCTAAGATAGCAAACCTGTAATTCCTGTGGCTAAGAATATTTGAACATCTCCCATCTGTAAGAAGAATGCCACATTAGAGTGACACTGTTTCCCTTCCAGCACCTTCAGTACAATGGTGTTGATGGAATCAGAACTGTAGTTTAGTTGGGTAGTGACCTCAGAGCAGGGGCAGTTATGAGCTTGGAGACAGTGTTGCTCAAGGCTTGAAAAATCTCTATGGATGGAGGCATTACAACCTGTCTGGGCAGCCTGCTCTTCTTCTTGATTGTCCACTTGGTGAAATGAAGGTTTACTTTATATCCAGTCTGTATTTGTTTCATCCTTGTTCATTGTCTCTTTGTCACAGCATGCAGCATTTTGAAAAGCCCATCTCTGTTTCCCTGGTAACTGCCCCATAGGCACTGGACGGGTGCTGTTACCATTCTCCTAACACTGCCCCACTCCAGGTGGAACAAGCCCAATTCCCTCAGCCTCTCCTTACATGGCGAGAGCTGGCCATTTTGTTTGCCCTCTACTGAATTCACTCCAGTTCATCAAAGTATTTCTTGTATTCAGAGATCCAAAATTGGGCTCAGCATTTTTTAAGTGTGATTTAATGAATGCTGAGTAAGGGGGAATGTTGAGAGGTTCAGAACATGACACTACAAAGGGCATCAAGAGTGGCATGCTGTGTTTTTCAGAGCTGCTGAAGGTGCTTTCTTCAAACAACCCATAGAAAATAATGGTTCAGACCACTTAGACAGAAAGCAGAAGTTTGTGTCTCATATCTGTGCTAAATAGTCCTATTTACAGTAAGTAGAGAGCTTTCCTTGCCTTCCTTTTCTTCTTGCTTCTTACTGCTTTTTTGTGGATGTTTGCATATATTCTGAAAACACTTCCTCACACAAACCAGAAAGATGGAAGTAATGTCTGTGTTCTCAGCGCTAAAGGGATTGACTCAAAGTATGCACTGAGTATCACTGACAGGATGCGCAGAGCTGCTTGTGTGGTCAGACTTTGCTGAACATCACACAGAGGACTTTCCAGAAGCGAACCAGAGGGTTGCAAATATGAATGTATTAAACTGAGGCACTGGGATCTCCAAGGACAAGTTCGCCTTGTGTATCTGGCCAAACAGGTGGATTATCCTTTTTCCATGAGTATGCCCCAGCTGACCTAAGAGGCTAAGACAGCTGTAAGCTGTAAAGTGCAAGTCTTCTGTGTGTCTGGCCAGCCCTTATGTATAAAGCTGGTCAAAGAGACATTTTGCAGACCTACAAAGACTGTTTCTAAGCACCATGTTCTTCTCACACCAAAGTATTTTGGTTTCAGTCAGTTCCTAAGCATTCAAATGTAAAACAGAAAAATCTCTGACATCCTTCATCAGAAGATGCTAAAGCTTTAATATCTTGTGAAACTTACTTGAAACAATTTATCTTGAGGTTTTTTTTCATCTGTTTTAAGAAGCATATTCCAATGCTTGTAATTAGCAGTAAGATGTCAAGCTGGTTAATTTACTGTGATTTGATTAATACATTTTAGAGGCAGACTGAAATGGTAGAATGATTAGACCAGCCTAGCCATCCAGCAATCTTTGCAGGCCAAGCTTATTAACCTGAAATTTTATCTCATTAGGCTGGCTTTATAAATTAGATTTTTTTAAAATAAAGTTCTTACTTGAGATGATTAAAATTTCTTTATTTGCCAAAATGGTGTATTTAATAATTTTATTTTTATGGCTTCACTGCAATGATATTAGGTTCCATTGCCACTGTGAAATGCACACAGGGAAAAAATTGGCTTCCTATGTTAAGAAGGTGTCTGAAATGACAGCATAACAAATTCCATTCCACAATTATTTATTTCATTATTTGTCGCCTGTGAAATGGCCAGGCATGAAACACTACCTGCTGCTGAGTGACTCAGATATATTCCAGAGCAAAAATAATCTTTTGCTTTCTTGTAGAATACCAGTACAGATACTTAAAGATCTTTTGGTGGGATATACATGTTTCTGAGTAACTAAGCTGTATTGAAATTGTAGGACAATTAAGCACATGACCAACTTGAATGCTTTTGAAATCTCAGGAAACAGCAAGCTGAGATTTTTAAGTTCCTAAATTACCTTTAAGATAAAACTTGATGTGTTTATGTGTTGCAATTCAAGAAAAAGCATGCAATTGATGGTTTAGGACTTCACCAGCTGTCTGCACTAGCACTATATTCAATTCCAGAATGTATGAGTAAAAATAAAAGTTAATAAGTCTAGTGTGGACATCTGCATTTTTCATGGAAGCATTGGATTTTGTTGCTCAAATCTTGAATTGTGGAATTTATGTAATCTTGTGTTTCCAGAAAGCATTTTCTTTGAAAAATGTAACTGCCCTGTTGGTCAGTTAATAAAGTAATCGGCTGAGCTACACATTATCATGCTTTTTATGTATATGATGTCCCAAATGTTTGGGTTTGCTATTAAAGTGCTCTTGCTTCAGTTAAATATGAGAAGGATGCCTCACACATTTAAATATCGTGTGAGGCATCCCAAATGATGCAGGTTAGGGTTGCAAAACAGAAATACTCTGGGGCAGTTCTCTGAAAAGTGTCGAGTATTAACACCTGTAGTTTTTGCCATGCAAGGTCTCTTAAACTCAGGCATATTTTGTTTTATATAAAATGTCTGATGCTTATGGCTGTGGTGTATCACATTCTAATGACCAGGTCAGGAAATTCGGCAAACTGTTTTTCCTTGAAAGGGAGGACTGCATAATACTATTCATGATTGCTGTTTGTTCAATAAAGTTTTTGGTCTTCCAATTTATTTACTTTCAATTTTGGTTTCAGTTCGTTTAACCTTCAGAAAACATTTGTGCTGCCTAGTGCTTACAAAGGGCTCTAGCAGTCCCCTGCTGCATTTGCTGTGGAGCTATGATGTCTGCAGTAATAAATGTATCCGTTTGAAATAGAAGTGATTAAGTTCTTGTTGAAATGTCTTCTGGAACAAAACATTAACTTTGGCTTTCAAAGGGCAGATATTGTAACAGATAACACTTAACCTGGCCAAGGACAAAGTGTTACGTTGAAAGGTCACTTTTCTGCTTGCCTCTATGAAACAGCAAGGATATCTGCATTGAAGAACTTCCATTTCTTAAAACATCAAAACAAGTATCTCTACAGAATTGAGCGTAGCATGACTGTAACTATTGCTGTATTTTTAAAAAGAGCCCAACTGTCCTACCGATTTATTGTGATTTATTCCTTTGAACTTTTAAATCTGAAAGATACCACTAAGGAAAGAAGAGTTGGGCAGGTATTGATATTTACACACTAGACTTCTCTCTTCAGATGCACTGATTTAGCTGACTCCAAATTTTTAAAATAAAACGAAATTTTACCATCTTGCAGTAATCCCTGGTTGTCCAGCTCAGAAATTCATATGAAATTTGACGTTGATATTGTCTTCTTCAAAGTATGTTGTAACTGTGGCCATTGTTTTTCAAAGCTGATATACATCAATGAAACCATACAGATGTTCCTTTTTCTGAGTATCCGGGAAAAGGCTTAAGGCCAAAAGATGGAATATGGGAAAGATTTGGGTTTCCTGCACAAATCAGGTAGACACGTACACTGCTTGTCCATCTGTGTGTATACAGAGCACAACAGAGGTCCTTCTAGCAGTGTGGAGGTGCTGATGCATTGCAAGGGACTTTCTAAGTACTAATGCAACAAGTTAATAATGACAATTGAATCAAATAATTGATAATAACTCATCATTCTAGTGACTAAGTGCTGTATATTTTCTTAATTTGAAGCTAATAGGGATCCCCAGTAACTATTCTGATACATCCTAAGTATGCATCTCTTGCATACAATTTTATATTCTGTGATTCTGTAGGTGTTGCCAAAGTGGTTTGAAAGGAGATGGAGGTGTTCTTTGCCAGTGCAATATGTACACTGTAATAATCCCATATTTCAAGGCTTCTTTTGTCTAGGAGGTTATATAAAAACAGTGTACTTTCCCAGCTCCTCAAGCACTACTGTCGCAGCTGCCACAACTACTAGTATTTCTTGTGGCATAACAGTTTCAAATGCTTGCTTTCTCCTTCCGGAGATATCATTGATGTTGAGTTCCATCCGGTAAGTTCCATCCAGACTTGATGACCTTCCAACCACTAAGATTCTGTGATTCTGTATTCTCAAAAGTTGAAATAGACATTAAGAAACTAATATTATGTATTAACAAATATACCATCCAACCTCATATCATTCTGTGATTCTCTGAAATGTAAAAACACAGGACAAATACTAAATTGTCTGATTTTTTTATTTTATCCATGCCTTGTTTTCAAAAAGTGTGTTTTAAGATGCCTCTATTTATCAAATATATTCAGCATGTATACCATGACTATTTATCAATATTGTTTTACACTTTCTTTAATTTCAGTGATGTATAAATTGCAATAATGTTTTTTTTTCTATTAGTGGAATTTGGAAACAGTACAATTCAAAAACATATGGGATATAAAAATTAGTCACCTGACAATAAGTGCTAAATAATATTTTTCTCTTGCATTCTGTCTTTCAGATTTGTGATAAAGAATGGCATTACTACGTTGTCAATGTTGAGTTTCCCGTGGTTACCTTATACATGGATGGAACTACATATGAACCTTACCTCGTGACCAATGATTGGCCTATCCACCCTTCGCACATCGCCTTGCAGCTGACAGTTGGTGCCTGTTGGCAAGGTAAGGACAGCAAATAGCAGACAGTAGAATTATGAATTCAAACCAAAAAGAATCTTTTCTGTCTCACTGATCTTATAGTAAATAAATGAATAATAAATAAAGGTTGATAGTGTAAAATCATAAGTAAATCCAGAGTTAATAATGAATCAAGTCCAAGGAAAACATGGATGGGACATCAACAGATTTTGCATTTCCATCATCTAAAGAAGTGTTGAATACAGTCTGTGTATTCAATGTGAAAAATTGTCTCCTTTATCTTTTGGTTTTACTTCTTTTAATTGTTTCTTTTGTTGCCCAACTTTAAGCAAGCTATCTAAATATTACTTTAAAGAACTTCAGTTATCTCCTTTCAGTCTCTGTCCAAATTTTATTTCACAACTTGTGGCCCATTCCTGCACTCTTTACTCTGAATGTATATCACCAGTAATTCCACTAAATTAATCAGTTGACCCTGTCATAGACTAGGCGTAAAAGTGAGAGTGAAATAAAAGCAAAAAAATGCAAAAGCACAGCCCCAGATCCATACTTGTTTGGGCCTTTTTTTAAATTTTAGTTTTGCCTGTTTTCTATCCTTTATAATCTCACATTTCTTGTTCTTTTGTACGGTCCTATTGCCACTGCTTTATTTTCTGTTCTCTGCCTTACACCTGAAGCTGTCCTCATTTTCTGCTCATCTGCTCCTGTAAAGTTTTCTCCATTACCCTTCCCTATTGGTTTTCTATTTATGCACTGTGTCCTGTTTTCACTTAAGACAAAGTATGAAGTAAAGCAAACTGTATAATCAGGAAAAAATGCATCAACAGAGATTGGTTTTCATTCCCACAGCATGGCAGAGCTGTTCAGTGTAAATAATATTAGAAGCAAATCCAGCTATTAGATTATGAACACATTGGGGTATAGATCCAATCTTTACTTTGATGACAACATGCAGAATAAAGGCACACTAATCCCCAAACCAAGATTTGCTATGTTTTTAGTACTGATCACTGAGAGAAGTATTTTGATAGCCAGCTAATCAGCGTGACACTAATCCCATACATTTGTACAAGTACATGCTGATTGTCGTCTAATTGGTAGTTTCAGTTCCATCTCTATTACATCTTTAGGTGTATTGGAATTTTTCATTGGTGTTAAATATGTAACTGAATACAATTAATTTTGCTCTAAGATGTTAATACTCTAAGGGCATGTTACACATTTTTTTAGCTAAAAATATGTGGTGAAATACTTATCAAACACTTCAGAAATTAGAACTTTGTTTAGTTGGTAGTTTACTGGGATGAATAGTTGATAGATACCAATTTGATTTACATCAATTTTCTTTTAGTTTGACGGGTTGGGTTTTTTTCTTAGGCAGCTATGGTGCAGTATTTTAATATCAAAGTTCCAGAGTTAACAAATGCAGATGTGATTTGTGAATGGACAAATTCAGTTCTTTCCAGACATGATCAAATGCCATAGAGACTGTGAATAATCACTGAGTATTGCCTTCTGAAAAATCAGCATTTCTCAGTAGCCATGTTAAAGAAATTTTATTTTAATCCTTTACTTCATGTTTATTTCTGTGTTCTTCTGCATATGTCTCCCTAAATATTTTTATGCACCATTTGTATTACTTACGGCCTTTAACTTCTTTCATCCGTACATTATATTGTATCACTCTCTAACAGCAGTCTTTAAGGATTTTTTTTTTCCTAAAAGTCTCAGCATTGGTGGGAATCCACTCTCCAAAGCCCCCACCTGAATCTCATGTTAATCATCATGCAGAAGCCTCCTCCTCACCTGGAAAGGGGAACGGGGGAAAGCAAGGAGAGACAAGGGTTAAAATAGAACTAGACTGACT
>JAOXNG010000042.1:22716479-22731245 GCA_028566535.1 Scolopax minor | reverse complement strand
CGAAAAGGTTTGATGTAGAAGGGAGAGCAGGCACACTAAGCCTTCCAATGTTGACTTAAGGGGTACTATGCACTTCCCTCAGCGCATCTCTGTCCCTCATAGGTGTCAACTTACATTGTAAAATAATACTGTAGGGAATGACAAATTTCTATCAGTGGGTTTAGGTCACATGATAGAACAAAAATGACTACGCTGGCATTGGCCAATACAATGGATAAAGAAAGTTAGTGGAAATCCCTTTCAATTTTCTACAAAACTCCATTTCATAATAGTTTCCTGTCTGCTTCTGCCCACCGTTCCAAAATTGCATGAAAAGTAACTTAAGTCTAATAGACGAGGTGGGGAGATGATTAAGCCTTGCAAGGTGAGGTTGCAATGCAAAGGGAGAGGAAAAGAAGAGGAATTCCTGAGCAAGGAACTGTAAAACACAACTCAAGTTGTGATGTGCAGCAGAGCAAAATTCTGACATTCACCCTGAATATTGCTAGAGTTTGGTAGAAGGGGTTGTTTCTAGTTAGCATTAACCACATGGTTATGAAATATATGTTATTGAGAGTGTAGGATTTTGAAGAGTTGAGAAATAATGTCATCACTCTGAATCTAACAGCTCTGATCTCTAATTGACTAGGACGATCCTATTTCATATTTCACCACAGCTTGAAGTAAAAGCCATACTTCATTTGCCTGTAAAAACATAGAACTTTTCACACACGGTTCACTTTTTCCCAGATTTGCTTCCATGTTGGTGCATTAGTTCTTGCTGAGAAGCAGTAACTGCAGTTGTATGTATTTTATAGCTTGGGATTGTCTCCTAGCAGTACAATCTCTGTGTAGCTGTGGACACTTCTCTTGCTAATAAAAAATATGCCAGATTGGATTCAAATAAACATATCCTGTATGGTTGTGACCCCTTAAGTGTGTTTCAAAGCAACAGATTCTTCAGTTAGGAGAGCTGCTCATTATATCAAAATATCTTAATGTATATGTGAAACATAAATCACATCTTAAAATGTCTTGTTGCAGATACTAAATGCATTTATGAAAGTGTGAATCTATACAATTTATGCAGAATGATGAATTAAATTACTATATGCAATTAAAAAAGGTGAATTTGAACTGAAAATGATTTTTGAACACAGATACAAATCTGCTGTTTGGGGTTATTTTTAAAGACCTTTTCTTTATGAAACTGTACAGTAAATTTTGACACATAGTAAAGTAGATGAAAACTAACTTTACGTCTAGTGGGAATAAGTTGTACAAAACTCTTTCCATGGCATAGTGGTATATTTCATAAAAACAATGTCACTTTGCACAGTCATTTATGAATTTAAGATTGTTAATATCCTGATGTTTTCCACATGATTGATTAAATACATAATGGAAATAGATCTGTTATTTTAGAACTTGGCCTGTACATGTATAAAACCATACTCATTTTTGTGGTCACTATGGCACTTTCTGTGAATTGGCCAATAAATTTAATTTTAGAATTTCACATAAAATGTAATGTTCTGTAATTTTTATTTCAACAATTATTGGGATGTTCTCATTTCCTGAACAATAACCACTTAAACACTAACACCTCTTGTTAAGGCAAAGGTTAAATACCTGGTCTATATATGTCAGCTTTTTTACTAATTCCTAGGGAGCAACATGCCACATGCCAAAGGACTCAGCAGAGTTTAAAGCATCTCAGTTTAAAGAGAGGCTCAGTTTAAAGCATCTACATATATTTTCATCCTTCTGCTGCGAATATGGCAGGGGAAGCAAGGGAAAGGGAACCTTTTGAAGACTTGTTGGACATTTCATAGCCATCTATTTTCACACTTCATTTTGGTCTGATAAAAGATGATAGAAATCCATGTATTACATACATAAACTATGAAATAGTGCAAAGGGAAAAACATCATTTTGAGTCACCGCCCTATGAATTTCATTTGCACATGTATGCGATACATGTGATCTCATCACCTGATGCCTTTCTCCTCTGCCTAGAGCTTCCATCCTCATTAGCTCCTCAGACTCAATCTAGTTCTTAAATGAGCTGTTACACTGATTACATAAGGTATTATTTACAAGTCACACTACAATAAAAACTCAACATATATGTTTCATCGCCCATGCCCAGTTAAGTACACGACATCAGGATATAATTCATATCTTTTGGATTTTCAGAAGGGTCCAAGTCCCACTTCAGCAGTCTTGGTGAAAGGCAAAAGCCTGTTATGCAACACCTGAACAAATGACAAAGATCAATTTTTCTATTACATGTAGACTGTAAATCCCTTATCAGCCTGTTAAAATAAAAAAAAACCCCAAACTTCCCAAAGAACCACTAAATACTTTTCCAGAAATTCTAACTGGATACAGTATATACTTTGAAAATAGCTTTGCCTATACAATTAAGATATACATCTAAAATGTCTGCATATATGAAGGTCAAATATCTACAAAATGTGATAAAACATTATCATAGTTATCTATAAACATGCAATAGCCTAAATGACCTTTTACTAAACATGATCTTTTTCCAAATCAAAATATGTCATTCAGAGCAAATAACATATGCATAAACAGTTGAAAAATGTTCATTTGTAACATCTTATTGACCTGTTGTTGTTTAGGCTGCATAATAAAATTCATTTTTTACATAAGAGAAGAAATATATACCCGAGTGATTGTTTCCAGTTTTGAAGATTGGCCTTAAATAGTCTACAAAATAACTTACACTTTGTCTTCTTGTGCTTGCATTACAGTTCTTGAGTTCACAAAAAGAGTATAGCTGTATTATATAGCCTAAGGGCGTTTGCTTGATGCTTTTTTTCTGACTTAGAAAAAAGAAAAATCTGACCTGTAAACCTCATTTATACTCCATCCAGTCTGAAAGGTCTGTTAGCAATCTGCCTCTGCTGACTAGAAGGAACCTTGCAAACAGGCGTACATGGGAGGTCTGCCTTATATTGCAGACATACCATTGTAGAATGACACCAAAAGGATGGAAGGAGCAGCTGACACACTTAAGGACTGAGCTACCATTCAGAGGGACCTCACCAGGCTGGAGAAATGGGCTGTCAAAACTTTAGCAATAGCAAATGTGAAGCCCTACACTTGAGATAGAATAAATCCCTGCAACAGTGTAGGTTGGGGGCTGAAAGGGTAGAAAGCAGATTTTTGGAATAAGACTTGTGGGAGGGGAGGTTGGGTGGACAAGGTACACATGAGTCAGAATTGTACCCTTTTGTTGGTCTTATAGTGGCTGCACCAGTAAGAGCACACTAATGGGTCAAGGGAAAAAAATTATTCCCTGTATCTGGAATTAGCAAGGTTCTATTCAAAATTGTGTGTTCTATTTTGGGTTCCCCAGTACAAGACACTAACAAACTGGATAATCCAGGATTGTAAGGGATCTGGAGTACAAAACAGATGAAGAGAAGCTGAGAGCTGAATTTGCTCAGCCAGGAGGAAACTGAGGAAGGATCTAATTATTATTCTCAGTTACCTAACGGCCAGGCTTTTCTTGGAGGCACAACCAAAAGGACAAGAGGCAACAGATGAAAGTCACAGAAGGGAAACTGTGATTAGATAGAAATTCACAATGGGCACGGTTAAGCACTGGAGTGGCTGAAGAACCTCCATCCATTGAGACAATCAAAACTTAACAAGTTGAGGTGCCCTCATCTGACTTTAAAGTTGGGTCTAACTTTGAGCTTGCTCTGCTTTGAGGTGAGGAGGTACTGGGGGTTGGAACAGATGACCTCTAGAGGTCACTCCCAACCTAATTTACTCTGACTGTGCTGTAACAGTTTACAGGGGTTACTTCGGTTTATTGACTAAATGTCTCATTCTTTTACTTTGAGCAGTATTGCCTCATAACTTTTTGAGACCTAGTGGTCCACAATTTCATTTTTACTGATAACAGTCTAGAGGAGGAGTGAGGCTTCAGATATCCTTCATACTCATAAACTTGATTTTGGTATAAAGTTCCACTTCCTCTTTACCTAAGGAGAGCCAAGAAGATGTATTTAAATAATCCTTTCCACACTCCTGAAAGGTTATTCCCTTTAGTGTAAAGTGATTAAATATGGTCGTTTTCGTCTTTTAATAATAAAGCTTCCTGACGGCCTGAAATATTACTTAGGAGTAACTGTGCTGACTGCACCACACAAGCAAGGCTCCAAGGCCTGTTTTCTTAATAATAAAAAAGAAAAAGAAGAAAAAAAAAGAGGAAAAAGTTTTAAAATTTAATTATCCTTCCCTCCTTAGAGAGAAATTTTTGCCTGTCTCTTCTCCTCTCACCCGGCAATGCAATCTGGGTTTATACTTTTTTTGTGTGCCATTAGTTAAAAGAAAAAAAAAATAAAAGAGAAAAGAAAGATAATTGTATCACACATTAGTCCCAACCAGAACAATCATTAACTCCTGGCACCCTCTCTAAATACAAAATATAGGTCTACTATGCAATGACCTGAAAAGACCACAGGTTTCAACCATGCATTTTGTTTCTATCAATTTAAAGGGCTGTAACACCTGTCAATAACTCAGGATGGACTTTTCTAGCTTTGAGTCTAGAGCTAATGAATCACAATGCAGTTGCAGTGATTTAAAGAAACAAAACAAAATGAGTTATGGATGCTCTAGAAAAGGAGTGTAAAATTCTCCACCCTATAATTTTCCTTCTTTTGTGACTATTTGTAAATAAATATTAGAAAGCATTGTCACTAATAACTAAGACATAATGTTGTAACATATTTCATTTATAGATTTCTTGAAGAACTTCTGAAAAATCAGTAGAAATATGAGCCAGTGCATCTTTACGGTTCCTATAACTCTCTTTGCAAAGAATTATTTATTATAGAACAGCTAATAATTTTTACTTTTAATTTTATGAATAGAGATAATTTCACCATTTCATCCTAATTCATAATTCCAAGCCTTTTTTGCCTTTGCAGGTTCTCTAATGACCTCCCTGATCTTCCTTCCAGGCTTAAGAAAGAAAAATCGTAGTGGTTTAGTCTGTCTAAACAGACGTCTCAAGTATCAAACACTATGCTAATCTTCCACAATTTAGGAAGCTGAAAATCTCCTAACACAGGCGCACATAACTTCAGCATTTTTTTTCTTAGTGCCACACAACAAAACACACTAGGAATAAAAGCTAGAAATTAAAAGTTAACTGATACAAACAGCTTTTTCACTTGCAAGTTATTGCTTGTATTATGATAACATTTAAACATCAGTCCTCTACCACACTGAAAACATGAAACTAGAAGCTGGCCCAAGTCCCAGGATCAAGTGCAAAGTAGACAGTATTATAGCAAGTAACAGAAATTAGCAGTAAGTTCTTATGTGACAGATATGGCCACATACAGACAAGCATTCATAGATTTCAATGTTTTTTACAAGTTGTACTTACTCAAATGATAAACAGATTTAGGACCAGCAGATTTATATCTGCCTTCCTGTCATGATGCAGATTATCCTGCAGAGTACAGCAGCCAAACAGGACCAAGAGCTGCAGCACAGCTCTTAGTAGTCTAGAGGTTGTGATTTATAATTACTTCAGTTTGACTACAACAAATTCACTAAATGTAGACTAGCAACAGAATCTAGAGTCTTCAAGGTTTGCTGCCTTCTACACATGGCAGCCTTACTAAAGCAATGGCCAAATATCTTCTCCTACCTTCAACAGTGCTACCTGACCAGATCAGCAGTACTCACAGTCTTCCTGGCGCTTCTCTCACTCTGCCCAAGCAAGAAGTTACAGTCTGATGGTTTTCCTCAAAACGAGAACAGCAAGTAAATAAAATTACAGACAGTTTTTAAATTCCCCTGGATGCTCCTGCATGAAACGGTTTAGGGGAAAGCCCACTAAGGGGATCAAAGAGCGACTTCTAGCAGGGAAGCTCCTAGAAACAGCAAATTTTTCAACTGGGCGTTGAGCAAATCCTACTAACTCCTTAAACAGAAATATCCACTCAAAAGACAAAAAAAGTAAACAACAATAACTTAAAAGGATTTATAAACATATACAAATGAGAAAAATTGCTCCAGAAGTTCACAGAGAAAAATTACTCTGTGTAACTTTCGGTAAAACAAATTTAACACTCAGCAATCTCCAAATTTGCCAAGAGCTTGTAAAATGTCGTGTGCAGTAAAGTAAGTGGTGTTACAAAGAGACATTGACAGAGGCGTGTACTAGACCCAAAAATCACTAAAGACCTTGGTGTGAGGAAAAACGGATATACTTTTCTATGGTTTTAATTAGAAAAATTTTAATTTGAAATGTCTTCCTATTCTGACCTTTAAGAAAAATAAAGTTTAATTCTATAAGTTTCCTGAATGTAATCATGGATAAAGAGGAGAAGAATATATGATACATTATTGCAACAGTCATTGCAAAAACAGAGTTCACATAAAAATACAAGCAAAACATTTAGCATTTTAGCATTTAGTGAAAGAGTTCAACTATGTTCTTGACATTACTAAAAATTTCTAGGCAGGGCTTTATTTTTAACCCTTTCTACTGGCTAGAGGCCTGGATGCAGGTCATAGCAATTTAGAAGTAAAGGCAGGATTCTGTTCTTGCTGTCCTTCAGTGTAGCGGTCACTAAAGAAAGAAGAACTGTGGACCTTGTTTGTGAGGTTTATGTCTTTACACAGATAGGCAAGAACGAGATGTGAGTTTCAGATTGGGAGTAGACTCCCAATTGGGTGTTGACTCATGTTCATGTAAACCTTTAGAACAAGCAAAGTATTTATCTGTTGATGAGATGGTTGGCTTAGTTTATGGAAAGGATTGATGGTACTGCTTCATTTTACATACACTCTTGTATCTTCCCCCTTACTGTGCAATCTGAGAGATTTCTACAGCTTTTAACTGCAGCACATTTCTGTCTCATTCCATCAAGCAGATGTTCATGACAAAAAGAATCACCACCTCAATTAGCTATACTATTAGCAACTCCAGCCACTCAATAAATCTCTTTGTAGACTAAATGCTTGGAAGATCCCTGAGTGCTGACACCTGCCAGTAATTTACCTGCCCTTCTGCAGGTAAAAGAACCTCTCTATTTTCTGAATTTTTAATCTGTTGTCGTTCATAAATGAAGATATTATTCAAAATAGAAATACTATTCAAAATTATTCCATTCTGTAAGAATAAAAGTTTTTAAAATGTAATTCAAGAAACCATTTAGATCTGTTTGCATGTTACACGTTCATCTCTATACTTTCAAGTTTGAAATTATTAAAAAGATGGCTACTTTTTTGCTGTGCCTGTGCATATGCTCTACAGAGCCCTCCAGGAAAAGGCACAGCACTATGTGACCTTGAGGCATAGTTACAATTTGCTTCCCATTTGATTTGGTGGTGCTGAGAGCTTTCCTTGATCGTATATGGTGATTGGGGACAGAAGAAAGAAAAATGAATGTTTTCAGGCTTCCAGAAAATATTCAGGACACAAAAAATATTTTTTCAAGAAGTCCAGTAACCACGGGTGACCTAGATTTTGAAGTGTCTTACTCTGCAATACCTTCTTACACATATTTTACACAACATTTTGCTGTTAATCTGCAGTCCAAATAGTCTAAGCCACCCTACAGAATACTCCTGCCCTGACTGTTCCAGGATGCAGAAAATCATTTCAAAGCATATGCTCTTCTCTAATAAAACACTGACTGTCCACAGCTTCATGTAATTTGCAGAAGGTTAGTTAGATAATTACTGCTTTAGGATGGCTCCTTATCAGGCTGCTCAGCTTTGTCTCATTGCTTTCCGTTGTCTGTCTGATATTTAGCTACCTGCTGTGGCCTGTTTAATATTTATCTTGTAAGGTTTTGGGGGTAGTCTTTTCTACTGCATGTTTTATACTCTGTAGCACGAAGGACCCTTGGATTTAATCCCATGAATGATACCACACAGAATGGATAACAATAATAACAATAATTACAAATGCTACCTGGAATGTGGTGTGACAGAGCAATTAAAGATCAGCCCCAAATATGCCAACCTATATTCCCTTTTTTTGGCCTTTTTGCCTGTCATCTTTATAAGACTCTTTATCTTCTGCTGTATTTCACTTTCCCCAACTACAAAATAGAACTAAAAAACCTTTTCTAGTTAGATTTCTAACATATGGTGTGAACCCTGCTTGTGTTAAGTCATCCTACACAAAAGCTTACATAGCAAGATGATTATCCTATAGGATTACTGCAGATAAATGCTGTTATGACCAAATCTCATTACTCCCACTGCTCATTTTCAGACTGAACCTCACTGCGACATCCAGCTACTTTCTCCTTAAAAACATGACAAATACATAAAGGAAATGTATACATATTAGGAAAAGTTTAATATAAAAAAAATACTGATTATTCAAGGTTGTAGGAATTTCTGATTTTATAAACATTAGGCCCAGATCTACAGTCATCTAGGAGACCTGTAGAAACTCGTTAGAATTAACTGCTCCATACTTGCTGAATATTAACCTAAGTATTAAGAAAGCGTTTCAGTCAATGAAATGTCTTCTTTCATATAATGAGGCACAACAAACTTCCTAAAAATATTTAGCAAACTAGAAATGCTTTCTACCATATTATCTTTAATTAACTTTATGGTCCTAAATTACACAACGTATACTGGAGGTCTCAGTTTTACACAATCAAGAATTGAAAAGACTGTAAGACTGGTTGGAGATGTCTCCTGATATCACAAAATCAAGTAGAGCAACAAGCAATGAGGTACAGGAAGAATAGCAAGAAGAATTCCAAAATGCACAATTCTCACAACTGCTTCTTCTAGCACATTATGTTTTAAAAAGTAAAACCTAAATGCCAATGACTGCTTTCACTCTGACAAGGAGATCCTCCTACCAGACAAGGCCTCATCCCAATGATTAGTAGAATGTGACATTATTTTTCTTTAAATTAGACCTATGATACTCACAGATACAGTTAAAATATAAGAATAGCTTCCATCTAAGAATAAAACTGTCAGCCATGAGCACTGCATTCCCATTGTTCATATGTTTAGAAGACAACAATAACCATCTACTTAGTGAGAGACGTGAAAGTGGGAAAGTAGTATAGAAATTCCTGAAATTAGCATGAGCAGAAGTTTGAGTTCAAAGGCAGTATCTCATACGTTCCTCCAGTTTAATGGCAGCATTGTAATGTCTAGGTTACTTTTCACAATAAATAAATGCCATTTGGCCCAAATAGCTGGTTTCAGTCCCATTCAGAATAATAACTAAGGGAGGTAATTCAAAGGATAGAGTATTGTTGCAGATTAACAGTCCTCTGCTGCTTAAGTAAATGCCAAGGTAAAGCTGAGGCATTTAACCAAAATAATTTTTGATGCAAAGCCTATTAAAGCAGGAAGCATTAAGCTTATTTGTGCTATATCAAAAGTCTAGGAGTACACAGAAGTTATTTTCCTTACTGATTTTCAGTGCAGTAAAGACACTGATATATATTCTACTATTTTGCAAACACCTCCATTCCTAGTGGAATAATTGACATGGGGAATGTTAATCCTAACTACTTTCTACATTTAAGGGTGAGGGAGCAAGAAATGAGCTAAGATTTTGAAACATGTCTACTTACTTGTTCTGGAAGTGATTGCATTGAAGTGGGGCACTTCAATGTGCATTAGCTTTCACAAGACACTGAACAATCATCCTCTGAAAACCATTTTCACCATCATGTGACCCCGTCATCCAGAAACGTCAGTCTTATTCACATGAGGCTTCAGAAACCCTGTGTGATGAAAATCAATACTAAATGGACAGATATATGCCCAGACACACACATTGACAGGAACCTGTTTTTTCTTGGAAAGCTTACTAATATTGGAGGAGGAGGGATGGAGGAAAATAAACACTAGGACAGCTCAACACAGCCATCCCACCACCTGCAGCATAAATTGTGGAGGAAGATTCAGGACCAGTGACCAGATCTTACAACCTCTTACCAGAGGCAACAGGGGTGAAATTTTAACTGCAATAACATTAATGAGAGTTGTGGTATGGGCATCAGTGGAGATCAGTAATCGCCTTGGTCACTGTTGTAAAATCTAACAAATCCTTACAATCTAAGGAAACCTAAATTCCCTGATCAAACTACACCCAGGAGATGGCATAGCTAGAAATTTGTAGGATATATATAGATTCCTCAAACCCCCAGATGATTGCTACCTCCTACCTCTGTTAAGAAAATACAGTTTAAGAGCTAAATGATTTTACTATTGTCTTGCTACTGCGTAGGTAATGGTGGTGTTAATGACATATAGAGTCATAGAATCGTTAGAGTTGGAAGGGACCTTAAAGATCATCAAGTTCCAATCCCCCTGCCACAGCCAGGGACACCTCCCACCAATGGTTGAGTCTAGAAGGAATCACCAGAGATCACTTTGCCCAACTCTTCTTCTAAAGCAGGGCACCTACAGCTGGCTGCTCAGGACCATATTTAGATGGCTTTTGAATATCTTTAAGTAGACTCTACAACCTCTCTGAGTAGCCTGTACCAGAGTTCAAAGACCCTCCCAGTAAAAAAGCTTTTCGAGATTCAGAGGGAATCTCCTGTGTTTCAATGTGTGCCATTGCCTCTTGTCCTGTCATTGGGCAGCATGGCAGAGAGCCAGGCTTTATATCCTCCTTTCAGATATTTATACACATTTATGAGATCCCTCATGAACCTATGTAAATGACAGAACTCATGCTGTTTCCCTAGTATCTAGGTTTCACCTATTAATACACTTTCTCCTGGGTTTTTGTGTACAGCTTGTGTAAGCAAGATACTGGACTTCTGGACTTCTTCAACCTGAAGAATACAAACTAGGCACTGTATCACCTGGGATTATCAGATTCTACTTTATATATTCTGTCTCTTTATATACTATTCTTCCCTTTTCCTCCCATGTTTCTCAGTAAATATGTAGTCTCAAACTAAGGCTCTCATTCATTCAACAAGCAAAGATCAATAACTAGATCAAACAATACATGCGTCGTTTGTGTACTGTACTTTATGTATTGATTAGTTAACTCTGTAAAGAAGTATTTTGTATCTTTTTGGTACAGAGAATAAGATGGGAATGTAAGCTACTCATTAGCCTTTCTGACTTGACAAGTACAATCAACTTGGATTATCTATTAGCAGTTTATCTGTGAATAAACTACCTGAAGATAGGCGAAGCAGCTCCCAAGGTGGTTTGATGCAAAGGCAGCTGGATTGGAAAGGGCTTGACACCTTAAGTGTGCTGCCAAATAAACGCATGTGTACTAACTGCCTGGTCTTCACGGAGCAGAGCAGATGTGTCTGCAAAGCACAGAATTCAGGCTAGTCAAGGCTGCTGTGCCTGAGCTGATTTAGGTATAAAGCCAGGCTGGGTATCTCTATACAATGCTCCACATAAGCATTTTGTGTTTTGCACAGCTAATTAGCTCAGACTTAATGCTGTCTACAGTAAATGAGGATCGGCTCAGCTCAGAGTCCTTGGGGTGCTTTTCATTACCCCTCTCTGTGTGCTCTCCCCAGCAAATAGTAAAAACCCCTGGAGTATCCAAGATACCCAAGCCCCTCAATTATCCTCAAAAACGGAGAGTTGATTATTAAAAATATTCTCGTAGCTTTTCAAAGCTGGCAGGCTGGGCCTCAAACACTTGCTGGACTTTTTTCTTCTATATCCTTCTGTATCTGCTTCTCTGAAAGTATTTATGTGGTGTGCCTCACTGACACTGTTGTTGAAACATCCTTTGGCACTAGTAAAGTGCTTTTCTTATCCAGAAACAGACTTCAGCTTATGTGGGCAGTGATTCATGGGCAGTGTCATTAGGAACTGCATTGAAATCTCTGGAGTGACTCACAACTGGGCTTTGTCAGTCTTTGCTGCTGAACCCATTGTCAGAGTCTCTGTGTTGAGCTGAAATTTCTCTTATGCTACCTAGATTTAATAACTGCTATTAATACAATTTATGGTTCATTAAGCATGAATTCAAAGAGAACCAGGCTCTGAAACCCTGGTTCAATAAAGTGCTAAAGGACAAACAGAACAACTATTTTTATTCCTAGAAGTGTCAGCAGGATGGAGAACATTTATTTCCATTGTACATCCTACCTCAGAATCAGAAGGCTCTTTTAGAATGACAATCCCCTCATAGATTGATTTTTTTTCCCTTTAAATAAAACTTACCTTTTTTCAGGCTTAGACTAAAGGACAATGAATACTGCACTAAAATACATACTTATTCTGAGTCGCAAAATTTTTTACAAGTTTGTAGCATAAAACATGCTATTTAAAAAAAAGTCCTTCTTACTTGCCTTGAGGTCCCAGGTGTAACTGAATTTGAATGGGTCTGCTTTAACCATCTGCTTTAACCATTGCCAAATATGCCATACTGTCCTCGAGTCATAGTGAGATATGTGATCCCAGAATAGCTTTGTGCTGTGTATTGCACAACAGGCACAGCCCCTGTAAGCAGCTGTGCTGCATCATTCTCTGGCCACATGGATGCATGGGTCACCAAACAGACTGTTCTTTGGCCTGGCCTGTTCTTTCATGGACAGTACAGGTGTCTCATATTTTCTAACACATATGTACATAGCAAAGGCTAAAAATTGACACAGAATCAAGTTACAGATGGGGAGGCAGCTCTGGTTCATCAGGTCCTCAATAGTGATTGCTTTTCTACAATAAGGAGGGAGTTTAGATGTAACTGAAAACAGTAAAGTGTGATCATCTCAGGGATAAAGTTCACAAGAAGACCCCTTTAAAAGTGTGAGCTTTGGTTTTGGCTTGATATATCTCCCCTTATTCAGAAGCGTGCTCAAATTGGGGTCAGATTTATGTCTCTATAAAAGTCTAAGCACTACGCTAACACACTGCCACTCTTTGGAAGTTATCACAGAATAGCTAGTTACCTTGAAATTATTTATTTCTGAGTTCACATGTCCAGTGGGATAAGTGGAACGTTCCCCCTCAGGGCCCATAAGAGCATACAAAAACTTTAATATGAAAAGGGAGCAGTTTACAGAAAGACAGAAATTCTAGTACAAATGAGGTCAGGACACTGAGGGAGTGGAGGGAAAAGCTGGTTAAAAGGAGGATTTGAAGGCAGGGTCTGAAGAAAGTGACATGTAGACTGAGTGTGTAAATACAGTAATTAGTGTTGTACAGTGTAAGACTGATCGATGTTGTCTGATTAGGGTTGGAAGGCACCAGACACTTCTTAAGTGCATTCATTTTGTGCAACTCTAGTTTACAGCAGTTGTGATTGACTTTTAAGGAGTTACATGAAGAGGCTATTCAAATGCCAAGTCTGCTTCCAGTTACTCAGCTTTCGCAAATGTGAGAAAAACAGTGAATCTTCTTTGAGTTCCATCTAACTTTCTTTTTTTTTTGCAAGCCGGTGAAAGATTTATGTTCTACTTTAATGGAATACTTAACTCAAAGCATTCCTACTTCATTGTTTTTGTAAAGGGATTGTTGACCCTTAATGGCTCAAAGACAAGTATCTTCTGACATACTTAGAGAGCTTCCAAATAGCTTCATTACTTGTACGAAATCCTAGCACCTGAGACTAATTTTGTCTTCCTTCCATCATACACTTGTTATGATTATGCCTGTTTGAATTCTTCATTTCTCTTTAGGCAAATATTGCCTGTATCTCCAGTCATGCTCCTTGACTATATAAATACTTTAAGAAGACGTAGATGATTTTACCCATTGCACATCAGTGAGGCAGGTAGTCCGGGAGTATTAACTTGAGTATAAGAAGATCCACCTAAACATGAGGAGGAACTTCTTTATTGTGAGAGTGGTAGAGCACAGGAACAGGCTGCCCAGAGAGGTGGTGGAGTCTCCTTCTCTGGAGACATTCATAACCCGCCTGGACAAGTTCCTGTGCAACGTGCTCTAGGCAGACCCACTCCGGCAAAGGTGTTGGACTAGATGATCTCCAGAGGTCCCTTTCAAGCCCATATGATTCTATGATTCTATGATTTCAAGTCTCAATTGTTTGAGTCTTGTAATGATAGTAAATTACTCATTCCAGAAGTCTCTCATTCTAAGTCTTCCATTCAGCTTGTCCCTCCAATATTAACTCCACAATCACCTAAACTTTCCAAATTAGTAATCTGAAATCCAATGTGATTATATATGATGCTCAAGGTCCCGGTTGCTTTGTGACAAAGCTCAACAGAAATCCCCTAATAGTGTATTTTATCCTGTTTATTCAGAATGTTTTTTCATAAGCTTTATGAGATGTTTTTTCATAAATTAAGTTTGACAATAGAAATGATCCAACTCTGATAAAGACAGATGTGAGGTAGAATTGAACCTATCAACCTTTTCTAGTGGTTTTAGATTTTAATTTATGAACTGTTCTGTTTTATTCTAACAAAGCTTAGTGAAAATTCATCCTTCTTCATGGAGATACCACCATATGGAAATGGTTCAGAAATAATTAGAACTTTTTGATTCCATATATATTTAATATCTAAAAACAAGACAAAGGTTTAGAGAAGTAGACAGACAATAAAATGACACTGAAATTCACAGTCCAAGGACAACTAGACAGTAATGCAAGCCTTTCTTTTAAAGTTTATGTAATTTTACAGCTGTTGCCTCAATTTTATGAACTGCATCTGTGTCCATGGCATAGGAAGAGTTTGTGTGTCACACCCCTTCCCAGAACACCAAAACATCCTCAGAAATGGATGTCTGGGTTAATTTCCTAAACCCATGAATCGTCACCTTAAACAAACAGTG
>JAOXNG010000042.1:22664355-22678799 GCA_028566535.1 Scolopax minor | reverse complement strand
CATGTCCAATAAAGCCAATACCACCAGCTCAAAGACAGACCTGCCAGTGGCCAAATCTGAGTCCACCAGCGATGGTGGTAGCACCTTGGCAATAACATATTTAAGAAAAACCTGCAGGGCAGCAGCAGCCAGAGAGAGGGGACAATATATGACAGAAACAAGTCTGCAGATGCCGAGGTCAGTGGAAAAGGAGAGAAGAAGGTGTTCCAGGTGCTAGAGCAGAGATTCCCCTACAGCCCCTGGTGAAGACCATGGTGAGGCGGGCTGTCCTACAGCTCATGGAGATCCACAGTGGAGCAAATATCCACCTGCAGCCCATGGAGGACCTCACACTGGAGCAGGTGGATGTACCCAAAGAAGGCTGAGACCCCATGGAGAACCCATACTGTCCTGCCCTCAAGGACAATCCGCAAGCCTTTTGATATTATTTTCTCTCCCGTGTCCAGCTGAGGAGGGGGAGTGACACAGGGGCTTGGTGGGCACTGGGCATCCAGACAGGACCAACCCACCACAAGAGGTAAGCATCCAGCAAGCACCGGGGCAAAAAGAAGAGTAAAATGCAAAGTGTTGCACTCCTGAAAGTGCATCTGAAAGTTAACAGTCCACAACACAATAGTTGCAGCACAGATACAAGTGCAAGCTTAGACACAGAGCAATTTAGCTCAAATAGCTTTTTCACCTCTGCAGTACATGTAGGCAGGCATATTCCCCATCCTCTCTGCAGGGGTTTATAAGCAGCAAGTACTGTCTTCAGATTTCAGTTAAAGATGAAGTGTTTACACTTGTTGTTTTCCTTGCCGGGAGCCCTTTTTTCCTTCTTCACAAGCTCTTCTGGAAAGCACTTATTTTTCTTTTACATATATTATAAACTTTCTCAGCTGGTGAGAAGGAGAAATTTCTGGGGTGAAGGAGAATCTTCACTCCTTTTCTGATTAAAGGGAACTTCTGCTTACCACAGCTTTAATTACCTACACTATCCCTACACTGCCTAAATCATTTGTATTTGCCCCTCTTCCCCTAGGCAGTGTGAGTGAATATTTTTTTTCCGTTTTTTTTTTTTCCTTTTAAGCAGAGCCAAGTTATTAACACATATTTCACTGCTCAGCTGGGCCTCCTAATAAGCTAGTTACTGCTCAGAGCCAAGCTAATCAGGAGAGGAGTCAGGATGTCCAGCAGAGAACCAAGACAAGAATGAAAAATAGACTAAAGAGTGAGGCTGAAACTAGGCGGTGTGGTTAGGAAAGCACCAGTGGAGTCAGATACACCAATGGAGCAGCCTGAAGGAGGGCAAGCACTATTTCTAGTGCTAGCTGTGTTACTGAGTAATCTCAGTTAAGATTTTTAATGAAGAAATACAAAAATGTCATTAGTTAGTCCTTTCATTTAGCATTGTCTGCTATTAGTTTTCCTTCTGGCTCAAAAATATACTCCCCAAATACAATAATTCTCATTCCCAGTCAATCACAACAGTTGTAATTTTTATAGTGTATAGTATCTAGAAATATTTCTGAAGTCAAAGAGAGTTTGAGTGCCTATCAAATGTACATTAGTATTACCTAGTCAAGGGACTAGTCAAGGAAGTGACTACATAAATAAATCAGATTATATTTTCTTATACCTATAAGCAAAAAGTGGTAAAACAAAATTTATTATCATTTTTCCTTCATTTCTTTATCCATGGGTAAAGCATATGGAGTTCAGTGTGATATACTTCTTATATGGCTTTAGAGCAATGACGAAGCCTTAAATTTATCATGTGTTTGCTGCTCTTGTGCTTTACTAGCTGCTAATTTTGAGAGCAAATCCTCATCCCAGCTCTGGTCCGGCTGCTATCTCCATAGCAGCAAACTTTCTACTCAGAAGAGGTGGACAGCAATACTGGAGATTTATATATCAACTCTCAGTAGGAGCCTCCAAAATATTTCTGTTGCTCTAAACATAAGTCAGGGGTAGCCATTTAGCTACAGTCTCTTGACTCAGGGCAGAATGAAGGATAAACAACACATCTCATGAAAATGAGAAAAAATTAATACCATAAGCTCACTATTTCCTAGACATTCCCATCACTAGGAAATTGTTCTCCAACCTGTTTTAAAGTAATGGTGAAAACAAAAAGCCAGAAACACATTTTTCTTATGAAGAAAGGACAGTGATGTTTTTTCCCTTTTCCTGTTAGGTTTTGTGGGCAAGCCACAGATAGTGAGTAATAATGCTTTCAAGAGCAACCCTCAATTGCGAATGCATCAGTTTGGGTTGTACCATGTCAGATTTCTCATATTTCATTCTAAACATTCCCCCCAAAGCACACATTTCTATGTGCTGTGGTCATTTAATCTCTTAAAGCACTGCAATTTATTGAAATAACTGCTGTATCATGTAGAGAGTCGATCCTGCTGGACTACATGGTTTTATAGGAAGGGTCATTCTTCTCCCACCCTAAGGGAGAGAACAGTCCTTCCTTCTCTTCCTACCTCTAAAGATTATCTTATACCTCTGAGGGTGCTTGAAGGCAGCAGAAGCTTTTTTGTTGATTTTCTACATATTAAATGACAGAACGAACACACTAAAAGAAATCTTTGATACCATTAATGGACATAGAAAAGAACTATGGAGTCAGGTATTACTTTGCTGTGCTAGGAGCACAGAATACAGAGAAAAATTGTGAATTGTTTTCATTACTTTCTATCTCTCTAATTTGAGTATGTCATCACGGCCTATGTAAATATGGAAAGAAAAAATACTTTTATAAATAATAAATCTATCATTTATGTAGTGTTACAACATACCCTAGTCAAGGGTTGAGCCACTGATAGCATATGGTCTTTCTTCAAGCTTTCTTCTGAACATTACTCATCATTATGCAATCTCAAATTTCTGTTAGAAATATCAGTATTAGAAATACCAGTATAAGAAATATCACAGAGGTATCCGGAGATACAACAAAAGGGGGAAGACAGATGTAAAAGACAACAATCTTAGCTTTATCTTGCTAAACAGAACAGAACAGGGTAAGTTGCCAAGTAGAAAATATTATACTGAGTTACCTGATAGCTAATGGAAGTACAGCACAAATGTCCACACTTAACTAACATGAAATAATTCAACGAAATATGTGCACTCACCACACTGTGCTGTTCTTTCTCTCACATGTTTTATTTTTAACTCAACACCTTGCAGGGTCAAGCTAATTTATAGGTGAAGTCAACCATATCCCAGTTTGGCTCTCATGAGAACTATGATGAAAATGACAACCAGATCAAACCACAACAGAGGCATGGGGGAAAATGTCTGCAGACACTATCAAAAGTTCATCAGTTTGGTCACAAGTATTGCATCTAATTTAGTTTCTCTGGCAACCAGTCTGATCTGATCTTTCAATATCTGCTAGAGAATAAACATATTAATGAAATGGGACCATCTTAGAACTGGTTGCACGCCTACAGGGAGGTACAGAGAGGGCCACCTATACTGGGAACAGCATAGGAATGATGCTGTCCATGAAAGCAGTTTCTGGTAAAGCAAAAACTGAAGTACTAAAGACAGCAGGAAATAAGTTATGGGAATTATACAGGGCAGAATATGAAGTTGTCTAAGACTCAGTGGAAAAAAACAATTCACAGAGAATCCAAGAAAAATAAATTTGTTGCTGAGAGTGATTAATAGCACAAATTGCTATTAACCTCCGTGTTCTGTCAAAATGGAAGAGAGTGCCCAGGTATCAGCACATGACACACAAGACATACTTTGTGGTTTTTTCCTTACTACTGCACCCTTCCTTCCTCAAAAAATCCCACATGTATTCATGAATGTTTTGCAAAAGAAAAGCAGTCAAGCATCATAAAATACATTTTTTCTAACGATTGAATTCAAAAGCCTTTCAATATCCCAAAATTAAATATTCACTTAAAAAAAAGCATTACCATTGATTAAACTGGTAAGACAAATGGAATAAAAAACATCCATTAAAGGTCCACTATATATTATGGAAAGAAAGCTGTTCAGCACATAGGTCTACTATTTAAGCATGAAAATCCAATTGACACGATAGGCTATAACCATTTCAAAGAACCTGTTATAGCCCATCATGTAAATGGTTATATATAATGACACAGCTGTTATGGTTTGCAGGACTCTGGATCAGTGAATTAAAATTTCTTTAGGTAGAACAGACTCTGAGCAAATAGCCTCAAAGGAGCTGTTACAGTAAACTACGTCAAGACCCAATTATACATTAACCCATTAATAGAAGTTGAATTGCTAAGTTTTGGAAAAACGTAGTTACCTGCAGTATGGAAGCCAGCATTAAAAGTTAGTATTCTTGAATGTGTAGCATATATATTCAAGTCCTTTGCAATTTCAAGTAAGAGAATAAGCTGTTTCAGCTTTCAGTTGCGGAAAAATCTTAGACGGTAAATTTCCTTTTTCAGAATCATAGGATTGTTTCAGTTGGAAAAGACCTTTGAGATCACTGAGTCCAACCACTTACATATAAGCATTAAACTAAGCATACAATGTTGAGAAGCTCCCGTATTCTTTACACAAATTTCATTTTTATTTAAAATTATCATACCTATAAACAGGTAAAAAAGGCTATATAGATCTATGAATAAATCGACCAAATGGAAAAAAAAATGCCTGATACAAAGCAACTAAAGAATGATGGAAATATTATGTCAGCTATTGCTTTTATGGGAAAGTGGACAGCAGAAGGAAGGGTAAGTGACACACTTGGACTTAGTGAGAAAAGAGGTAGGTTCACAGTAAATGAGCTATAGCACTGAACCTATGATCCAAGTCTAGCTCTTTTCTTCAGGTCTTGGGGGAATAAATGCCGTACACTGTTCAAGACAAGGGCTTAAAACAATTACAATAGTCACAAGGATATGCTTCAAGATGCATCTCAAGTGGAAGGTTCTTTCATGTGTTCCCATTATACTTAAAGTATTATAGAGGTCTGATGAGAAATTTCTCACTATCGCTGGGGTTAGGGCCCAATTCAGGTAGTTTCCTTATGGCACCCATCTGAGCTGACAAAATGCCTATGAAGTCTGTGGTCCTAATGAGATAGTGGCCTTAGGGTATCTAATCCAAGTGTATAAACTCCCCATGCAACTAATGAAGAGCAAGGTAAATGCTTTCAAGGGATTCAGGAAGAATAATTATAGTTATTGTGAGGTATAGATGATAAAACTACTATAACGGGTTCCTGTGCATAAAATTCTGCCTTTGTTCCTATTTAAGTATCTCACTGTGACATCGCTTTCTGATTAGAGTGAAGCACGTTGCCACAGCACTGAGCTTGACCCAATAGTCAGAACTGGTGCCTTTTTGGAGGGAGCAGTGTGCAGAGAAACTGAATTTTCTTCCAAGTATCCAATAGAGGGAAGAAAATGGGCACCCCTGTTCAATTTGGCTGCGCTGCTCAAACTGCTATTACGTGTCTTGCCACAGCAGAAAGGAAGAATGCTGTTTGTGTTGGCGCTTCTTGTTTAGCAGTGAGCAGAACTGCAGCTATTTCCCATGTGCGTACGAAGAAGACAAACCTCACACGTGCTGCTGCTGCTGCTCATCAAATGCCGCCCAGAGAACGGAAAGAGGGCACAGTAATGAGATAAAATACATAAGTCTGACAAGATAAAACTGGAAACCAGAAGGGATGGGGCTGATTATTAACTATAGAAACGTTACACCAAAGAGCATGCAGAAAAAGGTACAGAGGGGACAAGTACTGCAGAAATAAAAGTGATCAGAAGAACTCCACACTAGAATAGTACCAGCCTGAAAAGAATTGACAGGATTTAATTGTGTGTTTCCAGAGGTCCTATCTAGGTAAACTGAGAAGACCAGAAGGAATTATCACAGGAACAGAAGATTCTATTCTCTTTAGTTTATTAGGCTTTTTATTGTTATTTAGAGTGACAGAAAAGCAGACAGCATGGCTGAACATTTGAGAGAGGGTGGTAAGGAAAGCAGTAACAACATGGATGCTATAGAGAAGCACAGCAGAAAGCCAGGCCGTAGAGGACTAGAACCATGATGCTCATGTCAAGGCTATGGAAAACATTCAGGGAGGCATTATAAAATTAACATTGCCTTTTCAAAAGGAAAATGTCCACGGGCTAAAAGGCAGATTAGGACTATCAATATTTGAAGAGAACAGCAAACAACGTTGCTCTGAAGCTCATATTTAAAATCCTTGTTTGATTTAGGTGTTCTGTCTAAAGACACTGTCGGATGACAGTGTCTCCCCATCATCCTACACAGAGCAATGAAGCATGTGTTTACTGGGATTCAGCTTGTGAAGCTCCAAGAAAAGAAAGAAAATACTAGATTGTTAGCTTTTCAAGTCCAGACCTATAGACAATGAATCAGTCCCAGGACCTGTTGTTAAATACTAGCCTGTTGTTTACCCGAGCTCTGCCAAAGACAGACATGAATAAATTCTAAATACGTAGAAGAAACCATTATATTTTCAGGCTGTTAACAGATTCTGAATCCATACACATTAGAGTCAATAAAACTACAATGTTCAGAAGCTTTCTTTGGAGGAAACAATCCATTTTAAACTCGCCCTTTGAGATAAATTGAAGCATAAATTGATTCATACCACATTCCTACTGTAGTAATAGTGTTGTTATATTATATATGTGATATAAATATATTACGTGGAAAGGTCCAATGCAGAAAGAAATAAATGTACTCTGTTTGTATTTAAATATCTGTACCTTAGATCAAATAATTCTATTCTGGTCTTGACCTTCAACGTGACAACATCATATCCATGTAATTTTCCTCCTTACACATTTCATAGATGCTAACAAGAGCAGGATGCCAGTTGCATAAGATCCCAAGTGCATGTTTCAAAGTGCTGACTGCTGTCAGCCTGAATTACTTGTAGTCTGTCAGAAGAGGGTACTATGAAATTCCCAGGAGGAAGCCTAGCAGTTTCGAAGTAAGACAACAAATTGCATATATTCTACATATATTTCATGCTATCGTTTGAAATGCCAACAGAGCTGAAATTCCAAATTAAAACCTGCCTTCCAAAATTGAAAATGAGCAAAAATAAAGAGTACTTAATTGTGTACCACAAGTTTTTATCTCTTCACAGATTTACTGGATTTGTCCCAAAGACGACGTGGATTTCTTCGAGGTAGAGTTTTGTGAAGTTGCTGGTATTAGTCCTGGTATCATTGTCCAGAAACAACTAGCTGGCAAAATACAGCAGATCCATATACATAATCTGGATCCAAATAGATAATATCTTTTTTAAGTCCATGCTGTCAATGCAAGCGGTAATGGAGTGAGATCTGTAAGGTATTGTAGATTCTTCCTGTACTTCATAAAGTTGCCTTAACTTTCTTGCCTCCACAATTGTTTTTTACTCCACGTTTTTCTGAGAGAGACTGCTTAAATGGAATATTGCTATTCCCTTACCTAGATAGGTAATAGTTACACTAGATTTTTCCATATACTGTTTTTTCTAGTTCAGTTTGTAACTGCCTGACCTACATAGAACATTTCTCATTTTTTCTAGCAGGGATGCTGTGTCATGATCACATCAGGTAAATCACTGTAATCCATATTACTTCAGGACTGAGACTGCTTTTGCACTAATCTCTCTGAACAGAGTATGAAGAGTAAGATCCAAAAGCTTTCATGCTAGAACAGGTGGCAATCATTAAAAGAGAGGAAACAAACAGGTAATTAAGATTATTCTTTGACATCTTTGGTCATGAGTCTCCTTTACTGTGGTTTTAGAAGAGGAATAACAGCGTTGCAAAGATAAAAGTTAAAAAGAATAGGACGGTATTCAAAAAGGTAACAAAAGCTAAGACATTTAATTAATTCACTTCAACACCCTTTAGGCATCCCAAATCTCTTGCTGAAGTCACCTTTAGTTTTGCATGCCTAAGAAATACATACTTAATTCAAGTTTTCTCCTTTCATCCTTTCAGTTAAGGATGTATTGAGGAGCTGCAGTGCATAAAATATAGATGGCTTCCACAAAAAGGACAGGCACTATTTTCTGGTTGCAGCTGCATTGCGTAGCCTTTTCTTATGTCATTCACACTAAGAGGTGCTCCTTTCCAGGCCTCTTGTCCCTTGTCACATTTAGAGAGTAAAAGTCTTAACTTTGAAATAGCATTCAGACGTTCCACTCACCTCACAAGTTTTAATGATGCCTTCTTGCAATGCTCCACTTCCTATACTTAAAACACTGGGCACAGGGTTTTCTTTTTTTCACCTAACATTTCAGGAATGCTATATTGATGTTTCTTCTGAAAATTGTTCTTTTTGCATGCAGCACAAGTATTTTAATATTCTAGAGAAAAGCAAACTCACCTAACATCTGGTGTAATTTACAGAAATAAAGAGTTTCACAGCAAATGAAAAAGAGACAGCATGTACGACAGACTTTTATAAATCTTCTTTTAAAAAATAACTACCTCTGTTCCTTTTGCATAATATCAGACTGTTTTAATTTACCAGTTACACTATACAGAAAGCTTGGAAGGGCTTTGTTTAAAAGAAAATATGGCATTGGATTTTAAGTTGGGGATTTAATCAGAGCAATATCATTTTTCATATGTAGCAGTTACTAAGTCTATTAGGGACTGTGATGGCTGGGACGGGTCACAGGAGCCCAGGCTATGAAGAGAAGGAAGGTGACAGAAAGTTTCATTCTTTGAACTAAAGCTTGGCCATGCCAATGATACCCCAAAATATCAAATAACACAAAAAAGGTTATTCAGCCATAGGGTGTTATTTAACATTACAAGCAGATTTCCCATGTTTGTAGACAGCTCTCATAAGCAAAACAGCAGACTATAGCCTCTGTGCTTTTAGGAGTGAGGGAACTTCTCTCTTTTTAGCTCAATAGCCTGACTGTTGGCTTACAGTTGAATCACAGCTTCCTCAGTTTCAGCCATTTGTCCGTGTGTGAAACACCATGGAAGTACCTCTATATCCTTGTTGCATGGTCAGAGAATCTGCTACAGCTGGCGTGATCTCTTTGCCCAAGAGTTCAATACAGTTGACTCTGAATGCTCCTAACGCCACGGGAATTGCCCAAAGCTATCCAATGTATCTGCACAGGGCTGACAGAGGACACAAGACTTGGAAAAAGCACTTCCAGAGCAGCTACTAGCAAGAAGGCACGTTAACCTTGATCATCTAAACTGGCAAAAAAAATATTCATGATTTTGGCAACTAGACCCTAATTTATAAGCCAATTGAAGGAATTACTTTACACTATTCTGGATAGAGGAATGAACAATAAGGGGATGTGTGTTGAGGTTGTAGAAGATCCTAGATGAATGACGGAAACTGAATGCTGCCTTGTCAACCAGACTGCTGCATTAAAAGTCCTTGAAAACTCTGCAAAACTGCACCACAAGGCAAGTGACAAGGAATCCTCTAAGGATGAAATGGAGACTTCCAATAGAATAGGCAAAAATTCGTTGCCCCAGAGATAAAGGATTTGGCTGTGTCAGCTGTGGGAGAAGGAATGAGAAGCATTAAGGGTGCAGTTAGAAAACCAGGAAGGGAAAATGCTGCAATTCTACAATCCCTCTAGTTGCTCCCAGTACTACTGCTCTTGGAGGAGGTGCTCCCCTGCCCCTTCTCAACAGGAGCAGCTGCCTCCAGCTGCTCACAGGGGCTGCCACAACCGGCCATGGATTTTTGGTTCTTTGTCTCTTGAGATTGCCAAACGCAGAAACAGTGATAATTCTAATAATAGGTTTGTTGCTTTTTAACTCATCATACTCTTGTCAATAAAACCTTTGGAATAAGATTTTTCAAAATTACTTTGGAAGCCAAATGCAAAATGAGTTTTAATAGGAGGTGGGTTTCTAAATCTAGTGGTCATATCTGAAACTCTTTCCCTGAATGACGAGCTGCCAGAACCTAGTGGCTATATATGTGTATTGTATATAACCAACAAACACTGTAATGTTTGCCACCAGACAATTGATTGCCTTCAGAGTAAGTCTTTTTTTTTAAAAGAGCTCAATTTCCATTTTGCTTCCAGAGTAAGTACTTAGACTTTCCAAAGTTTAACATAGATAAGACAGTTTGACTGCTTTGAAAATGCATCTGTAAGTGGTAAGTTCTTTTGAAAACAGCAAATAATTAAATCCTTTCCCCAAAATAAACACATGCACCTCTTCTTTACTTTAATACATTCTTGTTTTCTTCTTGCAGATAATCACTTCAGATGAATATGGGAAAATCAAAGACAGGGGAAGCAGAAGAGTATTCAGGGTGCTCTGCATACAGCACATAGACAGACAAAGAATGAAACTAGGGATTTTTTTCTTTCTTTCTTGAAGACCTAGAAAATGTGTATGCTGTATATTGATGCAATATCCCATTTCCCACTGAAGTTAGCAGGCAGAGAATTAACAGTGAGCTCTTCACACTATTATAGCTTTCTGGCAAACAATACTAATAAAAACTGCCCTGCTTTTTCATTAGCTTTTCTTTTTTGCAAATCTAATACCAAGACACAAGGAAAATTATATGCCGTGCATGAAAATATAGTATAAACCCCATTATACTTCAGGGACCTTTGCAGCTTCAAAGGATTCAAATGACATATTTGCACTGTACATTAACATTCCAATTACTATTCCCTATGAGACCATTCAGTACCAGTTCATAAAGAGCTACAGGAGCCTGTATCACACTTTGCATATTTTTAAAGCACAGATTAAGTTACACTTTTCGTGTCAGTCTCACTCAGCTGAAGTACAATGCATACACACATTGAAGAACACTGGTAATAGGCAGGACAGCAAACACAAGAATGAAGACAGACAAAATTTTATCTCTTCATGCACTCTACATAGTAATGGTTAAGTTTACTTGCCTGTTGTGAAGGTCACCTATGTGAGTTGCAGACTATCAATTTGTTAAAAGCAGCTGCACATAAAGTCATGAGTCATAGCAACTCTGATATACTGAACAGAAGTTACTAGATCCATAGTACATTACTGCATTGAGATAATCAGGAGTAATAACTAATGTCCTTCTCTATGCAGAGAAGACCTTGTGTGGTTCCTTCCTTTCACTTCAGTCATACCCAGATACAAAGCAGAAAAAGGCTGATTTGGATTCTACTTCTGCAGATATGAGGGATTCTAAAGAGGGTAAGTTCTCAAGTATCATATTATTTTCTTTCTAACTACCTTTTTGAATCAAAGACCCTTTTGGTCATGCTTAGTATATTCGCATGTTACGCTAGTGTAGCAAAGTGACGTGTTTATATTATTTGCCCAAATTTTATTAGGAACCTGGATATCAGAAGTACATCATTAAACATGCAGTTCTGACAACAGGAAAAACTAATGTACTGTAAGATTTAGACATATATCCAAACTCCTTAGAACAGAAGAGCAGATAAAAGTCTGTATTCTAAAATAATGTCTTAAGAGCTTAGTTATATAGTCATTATTTCTTGCTATTTAACAGAAGTCAGTGTCAAGGGGAAAAATCCCCTGTCTTGCTGGGGAAAAATTCACTGTCTTGCTAAGTAACTCTTTGTCCTAAAGATGGAGAGGAACTTCTTGCTCTATATGTGTAACCACTTCTGCAGCATTGTGTGAAGTGGCAGCAAAGCTATTTTCTTCAGCAGTGGATATATCTGCCAGCAGATAGGTTAAACTAGTATGTAGAGGTGTGAATTAAAAATCCATTCACACTAGTAAATGAGATGCACGCAGGCTCTGGTTCAGAAGTGTAGGAAGTCGCCATTCAGGCAATGGTTAATAAAAATATCTGATACAAAGAATAGAAGTTGTATGCCAGGTGCAGGACATACTTTGTTATGTGTTACAGTACAAATCCAAATTGTTTTATTGTTAGCAATTTGGGGATAATGGTCAAAATCCAAAATTTCATCTACATGTATTTCAGGACTTCCCTGATGCTTATTTGCTGTACGAAAAGTCAGTGAGAGCTTTTTGGAGATTTCTTGAAATGTTCTGAAGTCTACCTTGAAACGTTCTGGTATTCTTCAGACAGTTTCAGGTTTCTTGGCCACAGTGTTCAGTCTGAAGGTTCTTTAAGTATAGGCAGTATCATGTTGGATATGTTGTGTTAGAGGAAAAAGTAGAAGAAAGCTGTAGTATACTTTGAAATGTTTGGTAAAAATGCCTCATGTTTTTCTTTTCATACTTTGTGTCAGGTCATAAAGAAGAAGATGAAACGCCTTCTGTTTCTGCTGTGCTGTCCCTGGAACAAACAGCTGTGATTCAGGAAATGGTAAACCAAGATGTACTTCCAAAGCTGATGATCCCCAGTCCTACCAGTGAACTACAAATAGTGACTGAAGACAAACAAGAAGAAGCAATAAACTGTGCATCAGATGATTTAGATGATGATGAAGAGGAGGATGATGACGAAGAGGAAGATGAAGAGGAGATAGAAGATACCAATATGCCTAAAGAAAATGCTGAAATGCCTTTGATATGTGAAGAAAAGTTAGACTCTATGGAAGAGCAAAAGAGTACATCAGAAGAATCTCCAGAAAGCTCTCCAAAGAAAAAACTGGTTGTGAAAATTCCAAAAGCGAGAGGTGAATCAAATGGTGATGTTCAGGAAACTTTCATGTTTCCCTGTCAGCATTGTGAGAGGAAGTTTACAACAAAGCAAGGACTCGAACGCCACATGCACATCCACATCTCTACTATTAACCATGCTTTCAAGTGTCGATACTGCGGGAAAGCCTTTGGTACTCAAATTAACAGGCGAAGACATGAGAGGCGCCATGAGGCAGGGCCAAAAAGGAAACCCTTCTTAACACTAACGTCATCACAACACTTGGAGAACGTTGCTGATAACCAGGTAATTATGGATGATGGTCTTAAAGATGACCTGAACGTTTCCAGTCTTGTGCAAGACTCTGTTGTCTTGGATTCTGAGAAAGTTTCCCAAGAAATGTCAAACTCCGCTTTTGCTGAAGAAAATAAGGAACCCAAAGAATTGCACCCCTGCAAATACTGCAAAAAGGTTTTTGGAACTCATACCAACATGCGGAGGCATCAGCGTAGGGTTCATGAGCGTCATCTTATTCCCAAGGGTGTCAGAAGAAAAGGATACTTCACTGAAGAGCCGCCACTTCAGACAGAGCAGGCCCCACCAGTGCAGAGTGTATATATCGCAAGTACAGAAATAGAAGAGGAAGGTGAAGTAGATGATGTCTACATTATGGATATTTCCAGCAATATCTCTGAAAATCTAAATTATTATATTGATGGCAAAATTCAGTCCAACAGCAGCACTAGCAATTGTGATGTGATTCAGATGGAGTCCAACTCTGCAGACTTGTATGGACTAAATTGTATAATCAGTCCAGTCACAGTGGAAATCTCCTCAAATTTAAAGGTTACACAAACACATGTGAATGAACCTCCCAAGGAACCCTCAAGCAGTGGAAACAATGAATCCAAAAAGAGGAGAACTGCTAGCCCTCCTCTTGTACCAAAAATAAAAACTGAAGTAGACCCAGAACCCATAACTCCTACTAGTTCTTTAAATGTCCCTCTTAGCATTTCAACAGAAAGCTTACCTTTTCATAAAGAAAAAGGGGTCTATTTGTCATCAAAATTAAAACAGCTTCTTCAGACGCAGGACAGCACGAAGATAACTCCACCAAGTGAAATCCCTAAACTAGGACCTTCTGTTACATCATCACCCATTTTGCCTCCAGTATCCAGTAGATTTAAAAGAAGGACCAGTTCTCCTCCCAGTTCTCCGCAGCACAGCCCAGTACTTCGAGACTTTGTCAAATCAGGTGAGGGAAAAACTGTGTGGAATGATAATATTCGGAGTTCAAAAATGCCAAAGTTGGAAAGCCACAGTAACTCACCTGCTTGGAGCCTTACTGGAAGGGAGGAAAAAGAGACTTTAAGCCCTCTTTGCTTTGAAGACTATAAAATACCAAAAGACTGGACAGCAGCTCCGACTTTCGGCAATGTGTGCAACCAGCAGCCTCTGGATTTATCTAGTGGTGTGAAACAAAGGTGTGATGTCAAAAATAAGAATCAGGTTCCCTGGGAATCTGTTTTAGATTTAAGTGTGCATAAGAAGCCTTGCGGCGATGCCGAAATTCGGGAATATAAAGAAAATTCCATACAGCCAACCTGCAGTGGTGTTAAAAAGAAGAAACCAACCACTTGCATGTTGCAGAAGGTTCTGCTGAACGAGTACAACGGCACGGACGCAGCCCCAGACAGCACGCTGGCTGTGAGCAAGAGTGCGAGCCCAAGCAGGTCCCTGGAGCCTCAGGCAGAACCTGATGTGGATCCCAGTCTATCTGCACCGGCTTCTGTTGACACTCAGCCCCTTAGTTCCTCCGTTTCCCTGGTGCCACAGGCATCTGCTGGAGCCTCCACGTGCCAGCTGCCTCCTTTGTTAACACCAACCCACCCTCCGTC
>JAOXNG010000042.1:22648842-22658965 GCA_028566535.1 Scolopax minor | reverse complement strand
CAAGTCCCTCAAAGGATCTGAATGGGTTTAATCTTTACCCTCAACACATGTACTTCTTTTCTCCTTATTCAATGTATCCATTCATTTCCTAGTTTTGTTATAAAACTAGAAACAAATCATCACAAGCTTATCCAGCCAAAGAAATAAACATCTAATTGTCTAACTTAGTCAAATGCATTAAAAGTAGCTAACGCAAAAGAAAAGGAGAAAGAAAGCCCTCTCGGCTGTGTTTATTCTTAATTAAACACAACAGACCAACTGTGCTGTGCACCTCAAGAAACTTCAGGGGCTAGAGAAAGCTCCAGATTAGATTAATGCATATCGTTCAGAAATCTACCAGGAATTTTGCCCAGCTATAGAAATGTTTTGCTTTATATTTCCACACTGTGTTTATGTAGATGGTCATTCAGACACAGAGATTTCTACTTACAGTTCTCTTACCCTTATACCCTTAGCCTCTTCTGACCCTTTTTCCACAAAGGGAAAAAAAAAAAAAGTTATTTCTGATTTCTGAGTGAGGAAGCAAGGTTGAGAGAGTGATTTAAAAAGTCCAAGGTAATATATATCCAAAGGTTGAGAATGTTTGCCCTCTCTCAACAATTTCCCGTTCCCTACTGGCAAATGTATTTGACAAACAGAGGCATCCATGATATTTAATGCAGCACTTGAAAGTGGTCTCTTGAGGTTTACATTAGAGAGCTTTTGTGTCCCAAATGCCACAGGTTTTAGGGCCAGCCAAAACAGAGGTACGGGACAGCACTTTTGCAAGGTTGAACAGGGGATATTTAAGAGGAGGCACATAATTTGTTAATTGTGTGTAGCTATGGTAGAGCTGTATTTATTCTTGCTGTCATCAGAGACACACTGTTAACACAGCACTGAGAGCATACCAATAAACCAGCCTATTCAAGTGGATTTTCTAAACTCAGTATTATGCTAATGCAATAATTCATCATTTTATTAACCTGGGAAATGGCAGAGTTCAGTTGCAGCTGCTCAGACCAGAACTCTCTTGAGCCTCTTGGAACCTATTGGAGGATAGGCACAACGAACACATAAATAATGAAAAAACATGAACTTGTCTACTCCACCAATACAAATTTTATTAATTTCTTATTTCTCAGACTCCAACTGAAAAAAAAAAAAAAAAGGCAAGGAAAAACCAGGCAACTTCTGCTCCTATAGTACCACTATAGTACCAAAGTTTCTGATGACATCAGGACGCTTTAACCTTTGCAATGCTACTGTGTCTTTGTAGTAACACAAATGGAGAGCAGGGTAATAATGCTTTTTTCTTTCATATATACCAGAACGCCTCACAATTCAAGATCTCAAAGTTGCAGAAAGGGATAACTAGTGCTAGACTTTATAGTGCAAACAACTGCAGTGGAATAAGAGACCTATGCTCTAGCTCTGGACAATCCTGCTTCAGCAGCGGAGTTGGACTAGATGATCTCTATGGTCCCTTACAACTCTAAAAATTCAGTGAAATTCAGTGAAGTTCTGCATCCTTCCTATCTGCACAAAAAAAAATCAGAGCTAATATGAGCCTTCAAAATTTGGAAAAGCTACATTACCTCTGTCAAGTCCAAACAACTTTTATATTCAGTTTTGCTCAGACCTACTTGTACATCAGGGGAAAAAACAAAAATCTTTTATGCACAGTAGAGCCGTATTTCCATTATTTCAACTTTCTTCCCTGGTTAGATAGAAACTGGAAAGGCTGAGGGCATTTTACAAAGTCCAGCATTTCAGTGGTATATATCCAGCATTTTCAGGGTAGACCTTGAGAAACTTTAACCACAACTTACCTGATCAAAAACCCGCAACTCTAACTTTGCACAAAGGGCAGGATAGAGCTAAAGATAAAGCATTTAACATACATTTCACCATCCAATAAAGGCAATTTCTAGCCGGCTGTATCATTAGTCCAGTTTCAAATGCAAACCTTGGTGCTCAACAAATAAGAATCATTCTTAATTCAAGGGCTGTTTTCTCACCTCCTGCTAATGTGAGATTAGTCAGCATGAACTTGATTGGAGGAACTGAAAGTGCCAGAGATTTAGAAAGGAAATGGATGACAATTTCATGGTAATAGAATACTAATATACTTAGCTAGGAAATGGCCAATACCTGATCAATGTTTCTTTAAAAAAAAAAAAAAACACAAACAAAAAGACACGGAATGGACAAAACCTCCTTCATTTTCTTTGCCATAAAACCTGATGAAAACCTGACAAAAATATACATATGTATCTCCTCCTCACTACTTTTACCGGCCTTTCTTCCTTAGGCTCCTAATTCCTGCCTGCAGATTACATAGAATATATATTCACTGGTCTGGCAGGAGCTCTGCTAGGCACAGGGTACCTAAAAAGCAGATGTTGCAATTCTTGCACCTGTTCTGTGAAACATGCTGTTCCATTTATTATAAATTCACTTATCCCAGGGACTGTACGTGTTACCCAGAGCAGATATCAGTCTAAAAAAAAAACCCAGACTGTATGTATCTATCTATCAAGAGGCAGGCATAACCTACTTTCTCTCATTACTTTGTACTTTTGAAGGTAAATAACCTCAGCTAGAAAACCTCTCTGAGAGCTTGGCTCAGTTTCATTGACTAGCCAGGCTTGCTAAAGAATATGCTTTAGTAGGCTACCATCTGCAACCTTCCCATTTTAGTCTCTATTCCAGGATGTGTGAAATGTGACAACTTTGCTAAATGCATATAAGAGTAATCTACCATGCAACATTATTTCAGAGTGACACACACTAGAATTCAAATGATGCCATTCCTTTCTAGAACGCAAATGACCATAACTACAAGGAAGAAAGTAATTATGAGAGTTATGATGTATTATGATGTATTGAACCCAAGTTTAAGTCCTTAAATTAAAACCAAATTAATTTTGTAGTATTGAGAGCACTCAGAGGAAGGAGATGAAGCAAAAAGAAAAAAGAATTCCCATGCACTTGGAACTTGGAACTAACAAATGAAGTGTGATTCTGTGAAATCTTGCTCACTGTTGCAAGGGACTAAGAGCTCAGAGTTTCAATTCTCTTCTTCCTACCACAGCTACTAAGAACGGGGACATCCATTAACACGTAGAATCATAGAATAGTTTGTGTTGGAAAGGACCTATAAAGATCATCTAGTTCTGATCTCCCTGCTGTGAGCAGGGACATCTTTCACTAGACCAGGTTGCTCAAAGCTCCATCTGCAAGACCTTGAACACTTCCAGTGATGGGCAACCTGTTCCAGCTTCTTACCACTCCCATCCTAAAGAATTTCTTCTTTTGTACTTTCAACATCATTGTCATTTCTTCGGTATCTTGGTTTTTAGAAGCCACGGGACTTGACAATTCTCCCCACAACTGCACTTGAGCACTTCATTAGCAATATGTAACATGGTTTTTTACTGTTCCATGAAGATGCAGAACAGGGAAATTCTATGTTCTTTCTACAAAGTCATTCAGGATACATCTAGGAAAGGAGATATACCACGTCTTCTATTCTCTCCCCCCACAAGGATTGATTTGTTTGCTTGTGCTTTGAACTCCCAAATCTAGATATAAACTGCAGAGGTGGGGCACAAAGTCTAAGATTCGGACCTGTTTAACCCCCACTCCAGAACTTTTGGTTGGCTGTTGGTGGACTTGAAAATATAATTAATAAAAAATTCAAAGTAGATCAGCTTTAGTATAGAAACAAAGTCATCATTCTGATACTAGGTCCTACTGTTCTAAAACTTTTTACTCAATTCAGTGACAAAGATCTTTTAGCCTCCCACAAAATTAGGTAGATTTTTTCACCAAATTAATTTTGGATATCTTTTTAAAGGTTAGTGTTCTCTTTTGAAATACATACAGTAATGTGGCCTAGAATACATTTCTCTGTTCTATTTCTAAAAGTTCATCCTTAGTTTAATTGAAACATGACAATATTCTACCATTGTTAAAATCTAGATGAATAAGATAGACGTATTTGGCAATAATTAACAAATGATGAAACAACTCAGGTCACTGTATTACACAGGAAATAAAGCAGATTTAATTAAAATGTCATTCCTTGGATAAGTGCAGAGGTTTCTTATCACCGATAAACCAAAATAATAATTTTGGAGTTCCATAAAAGTAGACAAGAATATAAGATTTGTACAGTGTATGAGAAGAAAATGGAAAGAGATAAATATAACAGCAATATGGAATGTTGCTAATCTACTACTAATTTTGGACTGATAAGATGCTTCATATTTAAATGCCTGATTTCCTTCACAATAGTACACCAAGACATAGAAACATAAACATTCACTTATGATATTATGATACCTACTTCAGAACTAATCTCTCTGGAAAAGATACAACATAGATATTGGACCAATTCAACAGGTCTAGAGAATATCTGTGGTGGGGCATTTCTGGATAAGTGACAAGGGGTGGAGGATGTGGATATGTGAAAAAATGATGTCAATGGCATCAACAATTGACAAAATTTATTTCAACCACTTTTTCAAACTGGCCCTAAGGCCCAGTTTTCTGCTTTGTAAATAAATGGACTTGGAGTAAGAGAGTTACATTTTGCTATCTTTTAGTCATGAGAGAACTGACTTGATTCTCATTTTTTTTCACTCTTTCTTTCTTCGTAAGCTAAAAATCACAATTTGCACATATATATATATATATATATATATGTACGTAAGTATTTAAGTGCTAAATCCTTTCATCCAAATCCTGTTGCTTTTACTTTGAAATCAAAGTAAAAACTCCCAGATCACTCAGAATTTGCTTCTCCATTAAACATTTCACAAAAATATGTTATTGCTAGCATCCATGAATTAGAGCAGAAGTTGTTCCAGGTTTTCAGTACTTCTTGTGATAAAGTCTGAATGTGACTTGAAAATCCATGACACTCTAGGCTTCTTACTAGAAAATGATGTTACAGGCATTGACTTAGGATCTTCAAAACCTATTTCATAACGTTCTTTGAAATTACACTTCAGTTTCTGATAGGTTTTTTCTTTCCAACTTGGCGAAAACAGTTTCCCTAAGAGCTTTAAAAATTATTTCCTTAATAGCTCTGTTTCCTTCCATCACAGACACTAATTAATTTTTCACTGGCTTGCAATCTTGATTTTATTGCAGAAACATCAACAGGTCAATAATCAAGCACAGAGAATCTACTGTGCTAGGTGCTGTGGATGAATAACATAATGAAAACAGTTTTTCAGAAGGAAAAATAGAAGCATAAAGGTCAATATAGCACTTCACACTGACATTAATTTCCTCACCCCATTTAACCATGCAGATCTCAAAGTGCACCAGGAAGATACAAACAGGATTTATGTTGTGAAACTCAGAGGTAAAGCCAAGGACCATACTGACCAAAAACAAACTCTGAAGTAAAAGATCTGGCATGAAAGAAATCAAATGGTATAAAACAAAATAAAAACTACAACAGACCAAATAAATAAGCCACCCTGGGAGAACATATATTCTTTAACATCAGGTGAACAATGTCCAAGAGTTGGACAAAACCTCTTCCCTTAGAAGCTCTTCCCCTCCACACGCATTAAAGTATATTCAACATCAGCATAGGTGTGAGCTCAGAGTTCCCCCCCTGAACTGCTACCTAAGGAGACTACAGGGTACAGGCTAGGAAAATTCATGTCTTTATGGATCAATGAATAATGGCAATTTGATTATTCTCATAAGATGTAATGAAAGTTAACATTTAGAAACACGTGCAATTGATATTCATTACTATCCCACATTATTATCAGTTGTCAAAATCACCTTTTATAACAGACTTCAGAAAAAGTTTCTACTTATAATACCATGACTCTCAAATAAAAGAGTAATGGCTATAGCATATTTCACCATATACATAAAATATCTTTAACTTCTAAATTAGAGCAGTTCCTTGAACAGTTTTTTTAGGCAAAAGCTGCAGTTGTGATTATATTTAACTCAATGGTGAATGCTCACTGTTAGAATGCCTGATGTTCATCACAATCAAAGACATCTAAATTAGAAACTAATTTTGAAAATTATTTACCGTAAATTCCATTTGCCTGTCAGTGTTAAATGCAGATTAGATCTCAAACTTTAGGCACATGAGGAGGGAAAATATGAATTTCAGTAACATTAATATTAGAATATAGTCTTGCACTACTTTTTTCTACTACAATGAAATGCAACATTACCTGAACACAATGCAAGGCTTTTCAAAATGTTCCTAGTTCTGTTAACCTGTACAGAACCTGTTAAGTCTTAATTCTAACTGAATTTTACTCACACTCTCAACAGTTCTTTGGTAAGCCATATAATGCTTGTCTTTGTCAACAGCCATTTAAGTGTACTTAAACAAGTAAGGCAAAGTCTGGAATGAAATTGAGCTAATATTTGGGTCCTAAGAGTCTAACATGAACCTGACAAGCCCTAATGACTTCCTGTGCTCACTCTGGCTTCTTCTCCATCAAAAAAGAGAAATCAGCTACAATCTGCTGTTAGGTGATCACTAACGGTGAAGATGCTCCAAAATACACTTCATTACACAAGAAAGAAGGGCATTGACAGAACAGTGTTAGATTGTCAGAGTGGAGCCACAAAAGCCTGGCATAATATCCCATATCTCTGAGAATATGGGAGTGTAGGCAAGAAAAATTGAGAGTCTTCTATCCCACTGCATAACAAGGAATCTCTGGTTAACATTGATGACCAAAAGGTGCATTCTCCCTATCAGCTCTCAATGTTATTGACACTTGCACTGTTTATGCACTTCAGTGGAGGAATACTCTTTTATGAATGGGACCACTAAGGAGTGAGTGTGCGTCCAGGCATAGTGAGAATAGACCACTCCTAGATTTCAACACAAATGGCTTAGAGTGAAATGCTATCCCAGAAACTGGCATAAACAACAGATGAAGCTCAGGGAAAAAATGAAGATGGAACCTACTGATACGATCCAAACTCAGACAATGCTGTTACCACAGATCTAGAGACAGGTCTACAGAAAATAAAAGAAAACCCATAAGTTTATTTTTTCTATATTTTCTTATATATCATAGCTATTATGCCGTTTTGTCACCAGCTATTAAACTATTAGGATGCCTAAGCCCAGAGGAGTGCAGCTCAAAACACTGAATCCTGGAGCTTTTCATGTATGGGAAAAGGATCTTAATTTGGGGTACTTAAGACTTCTTTACAGTCCTATTCATATTCAAAGCTTTACCCTCATCCTTATGGACTCTTAAAATCTCAGTTTAGCCAGTAGTTAGAGTTAACTCTTCTTCAAATAGATCAATAACTGTCCTTTCCTCCCTGAAGAGACAGGGTTTTATACACCTCTCAAGAATGAGTCATTTCCTATACAGACAAGAAACAAGTCTCTGTTAGCACTTTTTCTGCTCTTAATTTTTCTGTATAAGTGGTAATCTGAGAAAAAAATTATTTTGTTCTGAAAAAGATGTTCAAATCTCAGCTGAAGCAATGTTTAAGATGCTGAAAAAACAATGCTATGTAAACACAGAGGTTAGCAGCCGTAACTGTACAAGCAGATAAAACAAATTCCTGTATGATGTTAAACATCAGTCTAATTAGATACAGTATCAACAAGGCACTTTGTGTAAGTGAGACAGTAAGGCTTACTGTTAGTTCAAGAGTGTCATAATACTGAGTTTAAAGTTCCTGTTCAAAATCAGTCAGAATAGGTATTTGAAAACTGAAAACTATTGAAAACTGAAAACTGAAAACTATTGAAAACTGAAAACTATTATAATTGCATCAGCCTTCTTAGATTTTAATGGGAAAAAGATATTCTGTCACAGAGGCACATCTGAAGAGACTTTCTGTCCAAAAAGCTGTGAGTTAAGGTGCCAAATTACTCCTAGGTACAAATTTAAAATTTTAAACACTTGTTTCAGAAAAAAAAAAAATCACTCTTATGGAGCAATTATTCAATTCTGCAGTAAATTCGATAAAACTAGAATTCAAAACTGATTTTACAGCCTATATGTATGGTTCTGTTACAAATTAACTAAATTAAGTATCTAAGCCTTGAAAAACAGTTACTTAAATAGAAAGGACATTTCATGACTTCCAGATACTGTAGATTTTGGTAACATCACGTATATCCTCATATTTCCCCCTCTTTATTTATTTTGTCTTAAACTAGAATTATAAAATCTCAACTAGAAAATTAACCTTGCCTTTAAAACTAGTATCACCTGCAAGTTACTTCAATTTATTTCAGGCACTGAATTTTATTTTTTATAATAGGTTATCCACTGTAATACCCATTATGTTATAACATCTTTTTAAATAGTATATATAAAAGGAATAACTTCTGCTAGACTTTTTCCTCAAATAATAGTCCCACTAAGACAGACTTTTTCCTTGCAATCATCTTTGGAGAACTTATTGATCATAGATTAAATCACATTAATTCTACCTTAATTCATATATAGCAATATGAATCTACATTTTATACACATTAAAGTGATCTCTTTATGTTTATTTCTATTTTACCTGTCTCACATTTTAAATAATTATAAATAATTCCAAATTAATTGCAAATAAACCACAAAAATAATAAAAAAATATTCCCAAGTATCCTCATAACCCAATTATATCTTCTTTTTATAACATCGTTCTCAGTATGCAAATTAAATTGCATAAACTCCTTTGAAGTTTCTGAGTTGATCTCTTTCTTTTAACCACCGTGGTTATTTCTTCTCCCAGAAGCACAGGTAAATCTTGCAAAAACAGGGTTACAGGTAATTAAACTGAAACCAAGAATGATGATGCAGTGACAATGCAAAAATTACAAGGTTTGCCTACCCTGGTGAAGTATCACAGGATGTCAGATGGGATGATCATCTCTTAAAATCCATGCCTATGATTTTCTCCAGGAATCAGATATACAGAACTAGACGTGGATAGAACTAGATGGATAGAACTACAATATAATCTAGGCAACAAACAGCACTTCATCAGGCATTTGAAGTCTGTGCTTAGGAAGCATTCTTCCATGAAAAAAAAAGGAAAAAAATGATACAAAATGGTAACTCTATTAACTATAGACCAAGTGTTGGCAGTGGGTTATAGCACTGATTTTTCATCACATTGATCAAAATTGATGGATTCATTTACCACCACAAAAAAGGTCCATCTCTGAGTACTTCCTTGGATTATGATATGAAGTCACTTGAGTCATGAGACATAACAATATCACAGAAGACAATACTATCCTGGCTTTCCAAATTTTGCCATTTTTGCATTTTTGAAATCCATGATGAAGGGAGAGCAGCAGATGTCATCTACCTTGACTTCAGCAAGGCTTTTGACACTGTCTCCCGTAACATCCTCATTAGAAAATTAAGGCAGTGTGGGATAGATGAAGAGGCAGTGAGATGGACTGAGTCCTGTCACACAACCAAGACTCAAAGGGTTCTAATTAATGGAGTGGGGTCAAGTTGGAGGCCTGTGACCAGTGGTATCCCCATGGGGTCAATACTAGGCCCAGTCCTGTTCAACAAATTCATAAATGATCTGGGCAAGGGAACAGAGTGTATCCTCAGCAAGTTTGCTGATGATAACAAATTAGGAGGGCTGGCTGACACTCCAGAGGGCTGTGCCGCCATCCAGTGTGTCCTGGACAGGCTGAAGAGCTGGTCAGAGAAGAACCTAATGATGTTCAACAAGGACAAATCTAGGGTCCTGTACCTGAGGAAGAACCCCAGGAACCAACAGAGGTTAGGGATGGATCTTCTGGGAAGCACTACAGAGGAGAAGGATCTGTGAGTCCTGGTAGATAACACACTTTCCATGTGCCAGCAATGTGCCCATGTTGCCAAGAGGGCCAATGGAATCCTGGGCTGCATCGGAAAGAGTGTGGCCAGTAGTTTGAGGGAGGTCATTTTTTGTTTTACACTGTTTTACACTGGTGAGGCCACAACTGGATTACTGCATCCAGTTCTGGGCCCCCCATTGTAAGAGGGACAGGGAACTACTGGAGAGAGTCCAGTGTAGGGCAACCAAGATGATTAAGGGATTGGAGCACCTCCCTTATGAGGAAAGGCTCAAGGAGCTGGGACTCTTTAGCCTGGACAAGCGAAGGCTGAGG
>JAOXNG010000042.1:22632597-22648742 GCA_028566535.1 Scolopax minor | reverse complement strand
AACGGACTCAAGCTGGAACATGGGAAGTTCCATTCAAATATGGGGAAAAACTTCTTTAGAGTAAGGGTGACAGAGCCCTGGAACAGGCTGCCCAGGGAGGTCATGGAGTCCCCTTCTCTGGAGATTTTCAAGACGTGCCTGAATGCAGTCCTGAGTGATGTGCTCTGGACAATCCTGCTTTAACAGGGGAGTTGGACTAGATGATCTCTAGAGGTCCCTTCCAACTCTGATGATTCCATGATTCCATATATTTTCCAAACCAATGCTTTTTCTCTATTTTATAATATCTACAGACTGTACACAATTCCTGAATCAAATGGAGGATATAACACTGCAAATGTTTAAGAAAACCGTATGTCAGTAAATTCAATTAATCTACTTCAGATATTCCACTATTTCACAGCAAATTATGAAACTGATCATGAATATAGGTGCAGCTGGTCAAAATATGGAAATGAAAACAATTCTGTGAGAAAAAAAAAAAAGGAAGGAAATCAAACACCCATTTTAGTACCAAGAAAGATATTCACAAACTCTAAAACATGAAAGACTGATAAGAGCTAGTGATTACTATAGCTGTCTCATCTGAGCAGCACTATAACACAGTCTGTAAAATGTGTCTCAATCTTCTCAGGCATCAGTTTTTATTCATAAGATATCCTTCAATTGCTAAACAACTCCGGCATTTAATTATGTATACTACTGATGGAAAACTTGATAAGGTTTCCATGCTTAGCTGCAAAACCTTGAGATATTTTTCATCCAGGAGGATGAAAGTCATCTTCTTTCTCAAGACTGATATACTAGCACACCTGTCAACAAATACTTGTCATGAAAGGCTTGCATGGCTTTAATGCTTAAATCATGTCATCCTTTACCTATCACGTACTAGATTAAACTCAAAGTCTCATCACAGTAGTGATCATTAAGTTCAAACTAGCTAAAAAATTGCCACTGTCTCCTGGCTTACATCTCCCAAGGCAGCTGCTTGCTTTAGGTAAAATGAAACTCTGAAGGGATGGGATAAGGCACATCAGACGCAACAGAATCACTCAATCAGTTATTGCAGACAACCACATCCAATAACTCTAAGCATAATAAAATCCATCCTAACACCAAATGCGCTCATGTCCCCTCTGCTCCTGTGAATAGCTGCTCCAGAACCTCATTCTATTCATAGTTCTTCTTAATTTCCACCATAAATTTGTTCAGGGGCACTGTATACCCATTTTTCCTTATGTCAGCATTGTTCATCATCTTAAATACTCTTCCACCTTCAGTGTTTATCCATGAAGATTTTATAGAAAACAAAAAGCTCTCTCTACCTCTGTTTTTTGGCTTGGAAAATGTCAATTTTAAACATGAAGGTACCGATTCCCCTTACTGTCCCTTTCCACTGGTATTCTGTTGGAAGGGAAGAGTAAAGTCTTTCAATGGCTGCCTACGACTGCAGGACTCTTCCAAAATCGTCCCATCTGGGAACAAACTTGATTCCTGAGGACAGAATGAAAGATACATTTCCTTACCATATGCTGTAAGAATATATATGCATGCACAAAACCTGTAATTTTTAAGCCTTTAAGAACTAGGCCATTTCCTAGGTGTCTTTGCTACCCTACCTTAAAAATTATCACATTTGTATTTTGCTATGAGCTAGGCTAGGCTTTCAGAAGATACTGTGCAACCACAGGGAAAGTAATTAGGATGGATATTGCCACTAGTTGTTCAGACCACTTAATCACACTTTTCTGCTTTGAGCTAAGAATGATTTATCATCATTTCCTTGACAAACTAAATGTAATACATAGTGTTTCTCATTTCAAGAAGCAGGCTTTTTCTTCCAAGTATTTATCTTTGTTTGAAATGTTCCTGTTAATAGAGAGTCTACAGATGAATCATCTTATATTGACAGGGATAATACATGATTCAAAACTGAAGCTACCGTCATTCTGAATCTTTAGAGAAATATTTTATTCTGAAATACTAATACTTTCAGGATTCTACTCCTACAATAATTTTCCAAATTAATTGGCAGGTCATGTTTTCATTTCATTGCAATCTAAACAGAAAATGATTTCACATTTTTGTAGATGTATTTTTTAAACCCCTTCTAAAAGCTTAAATCAGTATATAATTAATTAAACCTTGAATCCATCAAGCTGCTTTCTACAGTATAGAAACGATACTGATCTTTCTGTAGTGTTATGTTGCTGGATTGCTCTATTACAGACATATGAGAGTATTTTAAATTAATTCTGTTTGTATGTGCAAATTAGTATTTGTTATTTACATGTACTTTTGGTTTCCTTGTCAATACAGCCATGCCATCTTTCTTTCCACATTGCCTAGCTCCTTATTCTTCACATAAGAAGCTCATATAGCTGAACACATTATACATTCCATACTCACATGGTACATTAAGTGCCATATTCACTGTACTGGATTACCTTTTCTTCATATTGAACGTTTCAGTAATTCTGGCTCCCAATGTATGTACCAATGTTTGCAATTAATGTTCTCTTTCTTGACAATTAGTAATATTTTCTTGGAGGTGTGATGCTTCAGGGCTCACTAGGAACCAAAAGGTACCTCCACTTACTATTCCTTGCACAAAGGACACGTTACTGCTTTTGCTGATTGCTCTCCCTGATCACAGGCATTGCCTGGCTAGCCAGCTCTTACCACAGCATGTCCCTGCCCTCACTATGCCTCCAGCTTCCACACATGCTGCCTCTCCCCTGGTTGTGGCTGGATACCACTGTGCTGAATTCACACCTATGAGCAGCATAAATTTGTCGGTTTCCCCCAGTACATCACAACAGTTCAGGGGCAGAAAGGTCTCATACTAAAATAGACATGAGAATTACCTGGCAAGCTTCAGAGTTAAGCTTTTGGGTATAAAACTGGAAAAGAAAAAGGGTGGTTTTATAGAATATAAGGAATATAATTTCTATCTTCATCCAACAACAGAGATCATTCCTACCTTCTTCAAATCTATCTCAGGCAGGAATCCCTTCATATCACCTAATACTTGAGAGGAGTTGCTGGACTCACCTGATCTTCTAGATTATCCCTAACGTCTGGTCATTTTTACTTCTTTATAAGCTTTTGAGATATATTGGTATACACAAATACCATTGAATGATACAACAACATATACAAAGAACTTCTGTCCAGTTCAGATCTAATCATCCAGGAGATGCAGGAACCAAGAGATGGACTCTTCTGGGAGTAGTTTTTTCTATTTGCATATAGAGTAATTTTCTATTTGTCTTGTTCATCTTGACAGCAAACAGCTTTTATTAAGTATCAGCTGTTCATATAGTTTCTCATACTGGTCTTTTCTTTTATATTATTACTCATGCAGGATATCAGAGCAACTTTCCTTACCCCTCTTGGCGTGACTCCCAAGCTTTACTGTGGAGTGCCTGTGACACAATGCTATAGCAAAACCTATGATAAAAATGAGAAAAATACACACTTCAGAAGAAGGAATTGATGATCTCCAGAGGTTCCTTCCAACCCCATGTAAAACCAAAGATTCAAATTTGCAGATTCTTTCTAAATTAATTCTCCATTTAGCTCTCCTGCTGGAGAACTTAACAGCTATGTTACTACCTAGCAGTTAACAGAGGAAGTTTTACAGAAACACACCTATGGGAACATTTGTTGGAAAAGACAGTTTTCAGAGGATCAAGTCAAAATCTAATTTTAAAGCTGAGCAAAAACGAGAAAATTGGAGAAAACCATCAGGCTTGAACAGGTAACTGTTTATTATTTTCAAAAGATTTTGAAAGGAAGTGAACCCAAAATACTGTTTTCAGGAGAACTTTAAGTTTCAGCATCTCTCTGTTTGCCATAGCGACTGGAAAACAAGCAACCCTATGTATGTGGTCTTTCCTTTTTTCCCACCCCGTATATGATTACCAGATGACCTTACATACTCAAATAATAAAACTGTGAGACATGTAAAAGCCCCAAGTATCTCCTTAATTCTTACACCCTGCATATATTCAAATGGCAAAAGGACCACAGAAGTCATATGTGACATTTACACTAGAATTCATGCAGAGCTTAAAATAAATTAGAACAGTTATCTATCATAATATTTATTTTTTTAAATTTTGGGTTTGTAAGATTTTTCAATGGTAACCAAAGATGTTTTAGGGCTGTAATATTTAGATAGGAATAACATTTCAGTTATTGTAGAAATAATGTTAAACTTAAGAGAGAACATTTAGATCAAAGACAAACGTGTTATAGCTTATGGGTCTGACTCAAAGTCAACAGGAAAGTGCATGGAAAGATTCCTGTTGTCTCATAAATAGTCTTTCAAGCAGGTCAATGGATACTGCATTATGTACTAAGACACCTTGGTGACAACTTCAGTCAGTGCTATTAAGTCAACTGTTGCTGGCTTGACTGATTTCTTGCCCCTGCTTTTACTAGTTTATATCAAAATTGCAACATTTTTCTGCAGGTTTATTGGTGCATATGTTTAGTTACACGTCTCATACATTTAATTTGAAACTTCTTATCATTAAAAAAGTGTCTTTGCAGTTTACTTCAAGGCAAAGAACCATCAAAAATGTTATCAGAGGATTTAAAAGAAAGATTAATTACTAGAATTAAGATATCACATAAAACCACACCATACTGATATTAATTCCAGAAGCCATTCAAAGACTTATTTGTAGCAATTTCAAAGGCCACAAAACCAGCATTAATTTAAAATATCTCCATTTCCAGAATGATTGATCTCTTTCCCACATTCATATTTTCATAATATGTTTTACAATTGTAGGTATCTTCTTTTAATTAATTCACCAACAACTGATATTCTCTTTTCACAGAAATGGACTACCCAGAGTTCTTTGATAAACTGATGTAAATACTGCATAAAGAATGGCACTATGCACCAACATTTGTTTGTATTATGTTTTGTTTTCTTCAACTGACTCAGTAATAACCTCATTTCAATTTTAGCACTGTTGTTTTGATAATAAAATAGTTTCATGTATAATTTAAGCCTGACCTCAGTTTTGCCTCAGTCATATAAAGCACCTTATAAAAAAGAAAGGAGATCAGTTTTTAAAATAATCTTGTACTGCTGTATTGATGCTGTATATTGATGAAGTCATCTAATTCCTAATTGATCCAGTACATAGCTCATTACATACTTTATGTATCTCATGATTGATTAAGTGATAATTGCATCTGATGTAGGTCTTATACCATGAAACAACTGGTTCATCACACCAAAAAATGATGAGGCTGCAGACTGGACTATTGATTGACCTGTACAACATTTACCTCATACACTATATCTCATATTCTAAAATATGACTAAACCCTATTCCATTAGAAAACTGCACTACTTGGACTGTTATTTTTTAAGCCCTTCCTGCAATGTTTGTAGGTAAAAATACTTACATGATTAGTCATTCTGATAGAATGACTTTCCTAACACTTTCCAAATATCATTGAAAAACAGCAGCTTATCAGTCCAATGAATTCCCAGGCAGTTACATTTAGGTCTCATTTGAACACATGCTGAAATTTCAGACATCTTTACACTGCCATTGCAGACCATTGATTATGGTTTGTTTTTTCAATATTGACCGTCAAAGCAAGTGGGTAGAGTAACAAAGCAAAACCAACCAAACAAAATCTGATTTTTCAGTTACTTCTCTTGTGTTTTCATTGGAAAATGGTGCTCCTTCAAAGTCAGCATGTGGGTCCTTTTCCTGACTACTGAAATGGGACTAAAAAACCCCAGAAAAGGCAGTTATACAATGCTCTCCTCTAGCTTGCTTTAATATTCCTCCATTGATTAAGTGCTAAGAAATAAAGTTCAGCACACTAGATCTCCAAGGCTGCACTAAGCTGGTGCAGTGCATCCATTGCTACACGAAGCAACTATAAAATGAGAGTTATAAAAAGTGAACTGTTAAATCACTTCTCTAACGCTTTCATCTTCTGTTAGTTGCATGTAGTTTGACCATAACCATGGATCCATGCAATTGTTCTGATTCCCTGAGACCGCAATCATAAGTGACTTATTTTAGGATGTTAAGTAGTTCAAGAAAATGAAGGAAGGGGAAAACCCTTAAATAAGTGATTTTGAAGAGACCTGAAAGACATAATGGAATTTAAAACAGAAAAGTTGACCATTGTATGTGGTATTTCACATACTTTTCTTATACACCTGCTGCATCTGAAGTATTCTTTGCACACAATGATTTGTGTTGTCAGCATCTCAAAGCTTCCATTCCCTTTGAAACATGGAACAGGGCTTAAAAATGGTAGCTGAGAATTGGACCCAAGAGCTTTTCAAATACCTATTTTTCTCCAAAAAATAAACAGCGTATCAAGAAACTACTTATCGATCTCAACTGATTCTTGAAGTGTTGGTATACTGCTTTGCTGATAAGGTACTCTTAACTGTGTCATTTAAAGCATGGGCTACTAGTCTAAATCCACTGATATCAGTCGAGAACAATAGCTGCTCTGAAAGGATGCTTTTACCAGCAGAAACTAGTTTTTCTGAAGGTAAAAGAACAATTGCTGATGAATATTTGGAGGAGCTAGCCCTTCTCATAGGATAGTGAAAGCCTCAAGAGAGACTGTTATAGAACAGACAGGAAAAAAACAGAAACAATAGCTGAGCTAGAGGAATTGAAATTATTTATTCTGCATTCTGGCCCAATTTATACAGTAGCTTCTTTTTCGGGGAGGTGGTTATAATATAATCAGGCAGCTAAGCAAAACAGGTTTGCTTTAGTTCAAGTAATTTCACCGTATCTCTAGGTCATATTCCAGCCAGAACGCAAAATACTTCCAGAAATATCCATCTGTGATAACCAGGTAAAATGGAATAATCCTAGTTTTACAAAAATACTACTATGGATTGGAGGGCCAGGCCCAAAGAGTGAATGGAGTTAAATCCAGTTGGTGGCCAGCCACAAGTGGTGTTCCCCAGGGCTAAGTACTGGGGCCGGTTCTCTTTAATGTCTTTATCAATGATCTGGATGAGGGGATCGAGCTCACCCTCAGTGAGTTTGCAGACGACACCAAGTTGTGAGGGAGTCGTAATCTGCTTGAGGGTAGGATGGTTCTGCAGAGGGATCTGGACAGGCTGGATTGATGGGCTGAGGCCAAGTGTATGAGATTCAATAAAGCTGAGTGCCAGGTCCTGCGTTTGGGTCACAACAACTTCATGCAGTGCTACAGGCTTGGGGAAGAGTGGCTAGAAAGCTACATGGCAGGAGAAATGTTGGTCAACAGCCACCTGAACACAAGCCAGCACTGTACCCAGGTGGCCAAGAAGACCAATACCATCCTGCCACGTATCAGAAATAGTGTGACCAAAAGGACCAGGGCAGTGATTCTGCCTCTGTACTTGGCACTGGTGAGGTCATACCTCAAATGTTGTGTTCGGTTCCAAACTAAGCAATTCTGTGATTCTAACACAGACATTGAGGCGCTGGAGCATGTCCAAAGGGTAACAAGCTGGTGAGGGGTCTAAAGAACAAGAGTCATAAGGAGCAGCTGAGGGAGCTGGGGTTGTTCATCCTGAAGAAAAGAAGGCTGAGGGGAGACCTTAAAGCTTTCTACAACTACCTGAAAGGAGGTTACAGAGACAGGGGATGGTCTCTTCTCCAAAGTAACAAGTGATAGAAAATGGCCTCAAGTTGCACCAGGGAGGTTCAGATTGGAAAAATTCCTTCACTGAAACGATTGTCAAACACTGAAGCAGTCTGCCCAGGGAAGTGGTTGAGTCACCACCCCTAAAGGTATTTTAAATACTGTATAGACCGTATAGATGTAGCACTTAAGGAGATGGTTTAGTGGTGGACTTGGCCATGCTAACTTAACAGTTGGACCTGATGATCTTAAAGGTCTTTTCCAACCTAAACAATTCTATGATTCTATGACTGCTTCCCTATGTTGTAAGTCTCCTATATCTTCAGATTAAAAATGCTAAGAGCTAAGTATCAATTACTGCTGGTATGCAAAAGCTCCAGCTATAAGTTTGGAACTGAAAAGATGGAATAACTTGCAGGATCGGTATTTTGCATTATTACAGTCTTTGCTTGAACATACTTAACAAATGTGCTTGACAACCCAAGTATGAAATTGCTACAGGCAAAGGGCATTAACAAATTGGCAAATCTGGTGCCTCAGGGAAGTAACCAAGATGAAGTTTCCTATCTGAAACTGCTGTTTTGTCACTGTCTAAATATACGCTTTCTTCAAGCGCTGCAGGGTGTAAACTCAAAGTTGCAACTTGCTGAGGGGATTCTGACTGAAGGCTTTGAAGGAGACTTCATTTGTGATGGAAGAGCAGTCCATCAGTGCACTCCAGTGATATATTCAACTGAACTTTTATTCATTTTTAGGAAAGATATTTGTGAACCCTGTATCCTGGATCTGTATGGAGTATCTTGTCAAGCTCATTTATATCTAGTATAACTGGAACTATTGATAAGGCCCAGCACACTGAACTGAGAAGTGTCTATTTCTGCACAGTCCACAAGAGGTACCTCATGGCCTTTTACTGCCCCATTCATGGAAGTATAAACTAACCTGTTTGCATGCTTGTTAGTTTTCTTTATCAATCTCAAAATATCCTTTATACCTGATAGTAATGAAGCAAAAGTACATTTTCACATTGATATGCAAAATTTGTCCACCTGGTAAGAAATAGCAAAAGGTTGAAGAGTTTAAAGAAAGTAAATGATGGAGCAAAGTTTTGAGACCATTCTAACTAGAATTTTGATTAGTAGTCAATCGTGTTTATAGCTATGTATGGTAGAACATCATCCTTACTTCAAACCTAAAACCAAATAATAACTAAACACTTTACATACTACTGCTGGTGGTATTAACAAGGAATACAGCTGCTATTTGCCATGCACCATCAAAGCTGATGGGTTACACAGACACTCATTTATCATAGATTTCTGGGAGACTTAGGAGTGGCCTGACATTTACCAGTCTTCAAGGACCATGGTAAATTTTCAACTTCAGACAGATTGCAGAATTAGTGTTACTGACTTATAATGACAGAAAAATTCACACAACTGAGGTGAGAACACAGATAGTTTCTAGGACTTTTTGTAAATTAACAGTTAAAAACCTAAGAGGCATATTTCCTGAGAAAAGCAAGAACTACTGCATAAAAGATTTCAGACAAGGTTAGGCACAGCTGAGTAAACAGGGAATAGCAAACACTATTCAAACATGAAAAGAGAAGCATATCAAAGTGTGATGCAGAAGTGCAATTTTTGTAAGTAATACACTATTCAGTGGGAAGACAGGCAGCAGCAGCACTTGAGGATGTGTTCATTTGTGTTGTGAGCTGCATAACCTGGTTTTTTGCTGTATTTTGATTCTTTGGGAACTTTCACAAAATACCCTCATTAGGCAGTATTCCACTTCCTAATTCAATTGTTGCTCAGGCACACAAAGCAGCTCTTCCAACAGGCAGAAAAACAATGTCTGCAAAACAGGCCTTCAGAGATTAGGGATAAGGTTTCTCAAAAGATCGATCCAAGTGGCCATCATGTCTCCAGTTTTAAAAATTATATTGTAGATCATGAAGTCAGCTTTAAAACAGAAGCTACTCTCAACTTTCTAGCAAGGGGCGTCAACCACTAATAGAAATTCAAGGGTGTTATGCTCTGTTCCCATTTATACTGCAGAAAACCAGAAGAAATTGCACTGCATGCAATGGTATTCTCTCAGTGAAACCAGTGCCTCCGAGAAGAGTGGCAGGTGATATAATAAACTCTTACTCGGGTATCCTGTGGTTACTGTATTTCAGATGTTCACTTTAACCCTGATAGCAAGTTGAATACTATTAAGTCTCTTGTGCAAAATCATTATGATAAGAAGTTGCAGTATAGATTTTGTTACTTCCTTCTTTAACCAGACCTCCTACTGCAAAGTGGACCAACAAGCCAAAATAAGAAAATACAGGAAAGCTTTACCATTACATTAAACTTATTTCCACAAGTATAATTTCTGGCATTGCTGGAACACTTCACAATGTGACACATTGCCAGTGCCAATCCCAAAGCTTTTATAATTTTAGATCCTTCAAAATTGCAGTTAATAGAATATTATTACTTCCACATTGCTTTCACTTAGTCAGAAGCCTAGCGAGATTTTTTATTTAGTCTCAGCTCACCTCAACATGATGCCAAAGCTCAGCATCTGACTTCACTGAAGTGGTGAATAATAAATCTTAGCAGAGCTAGCTGATTTCTGACACAGTAATAGGTACTATTACAATTCCTACTAGGGAAAAGGATTCATTACTGAAGCATCAAATATACAGCATAGTCATATTATAATGGACCTCAGGAAAACTAATTGATGAAGTTAATCTGCACCATAAAGTAACTGCTTTTGTCACTGCAAGCAGAGTTAAATGGTGTATATCCAGAGAGCAAGAGAGTATGGTAAGTACTTTACCATACAGGAGTATGGTAAAGAACAAATACACAAAATATGTGTTGCCTTGCATTTTTTAGATGAGTTGTATGTGTGGTTGAACAGTTGCTCATTACAATCCTGATCGTAAGCCAACAGTTTCAGTAATCATCAAATGATCACATTGTAGAGCTTTGAATTTTGCAAAGTGATGAGTAACCCACTCACTGAAAAATAATCAGACTCCAAGATACCTCACTCTACCCATAAATTAAGTCAATAAAAATCCCTATTTTCTTTGTGGAAGAAAATTATTTTCAACATATATCTGTAGAGAGTTTGATAAAAATCAAAACAGCAGCTGCAGCTGTCTCAGAGCTCTGTGATTATTGTATACAATCAACCTCAGTACCCTTACTGGATAAATATTCATATTACCAAAACTAAAGGCATATTTGGCATTGTGAGTGGCAGCCATATGAAAGGAGTTGATTAAATCATCATAGTTCTTTTCTCTACGACAAAAAAACCCAAACTTGAATCTTAGTTGTACATGGGAAAGTACCAACAAGATTATGTGAATTCTGGCTAAATCCCAGATGTTTAGAGCTGTGCAAACTCTTATTTCCTCTTCACTGGGTTGCAATTGCAGAAATAAATCTGAGAATGTTGATTATGTTTTCCTTTAACTGTCTGACCTTTTTCCTCTGTACTGTTCCTCAGCATGTTTAGGAGAAACATCTATTGGAAATTTTGGTATATAGCTTAAAATTAACCTGCTAGAGATATACAATCCAGTCAGTTTAGAGGTTGGTTTTTTGAATGGACTATCTAGAAATGAGAAACCCACTTTTAAGACTAGAATTACATATAAAGGCAGTAGCATTTGAAATACTGTATATCATCAGGAGATGTAGAGATCAACATCAATCCAACAAAAAAGGAAATTATCAATTGGACTCATATTTAGAATTTGTGGCAGGAATAGCAAGAGATGAATTCCCTCAACAGATTCTGTTTAAACTCATTTCTGAGTGTGCTTAAGAGCTTTATATTTCTTAATAGAACAGGATTATAAACTTTGTTTTTCAGCAATACTTACTACCTTAGAGATATTAAACCATCAGTGTAAATGTCTTACACAAATGTCTACACAAGCAAATATACGTGGCTTTCCAAGAAGGATGTCAGACGTCATCTCTTTCACCATTTTCAAGGAATTAACAAAGTCCACGTCCCTACCAACAGACACTATTTTACTTGCGCTTGAAAAACGCATATATTCATAGCTACATTTTCTTCTAAGGAGTCTTGCTCAGAGAATCAAACAAAAAATACAAAACAAACAAACAAAACCCCAAAGATTTGCTCTCATAGCAAATCTTTTGATTCTATGCTAAGCATAATCAGCTTGTTTACTAAGAGTCCTGCACAGTTACTTCATTTTTATAACTGGCAGTGTTTGAGTGGACCAATTACAGTGCCTTTCAACATGGTGATTAAAAATGAATAATAAGCCAAAAAAGCAAATGCTAAACATGTAAAGAGCGCTCAATAAACCATAAATAACAAACCATTTAAATAAACACTAATTAAATGATGACAAGATAGATAGTTTTCAGCCCTATAACCCTGGTCTGTGACCCTTTAAACACCACAGATTATTCACAGCATTTATATAGTGCTCAGGAATAAGCAACATTTGTGTAGTGCTCTCTGAACACATAAGATCAAAACAGTAAGAAAGTCACATAGGAACTGAAACACAGTTTAAAAATAAAATTTCTCCTTGAGATGGTCAAGCAATTTATATTAGGCTTTATATATGTTAAGGTCATATCTACAATTATTGATCCACAGTTGAAATACTGACTGGCAAATATAAAAATGACATTTAAAATGCCAGAAGCTATGACTTCCTGCAGAAAATGCCCAAATAAGTTCTTTATTAGTTGAAATACTTCAACAGATGCAGCAGATGGTAAAAGGCCAGCACGGCCTATTTGAAAAGATTTCAGGAATCAATCATAAGTAACCCAGAGAAGCTTTATGAAGTAGGATAAGGCCTTCAGCTGATCCTTCTATTTATTTAAATCAGTGAAACCCTCCACTAGTGAAATCAGAAATAGAATACCTCTCCAATCAATTTTCATTTGAAAATATGAAAAAATACAGATTGTGAACACAAATGTGTGTGTATTACTGACAACCTTGGCCTGCTTGTTTCTGCAGCATCAATAGAAGGCTCTTGTGAAAAACTTTCTTCTTTTCATTATTTAAATATACCTGTTCATTGAACTTCAAGTATTTCAAAGAAGTATCAGTGTTGATAGAATTATTTGTAATAGAAAGACATTAAAAACAGTTAGAAGATTTGTTTTGGCACTATGTTAAGCAAGGGAGGACCCTGGTCCAGGTCTCCATTCTGTTATTCAATATTTTGGAAAAGAAGTGATAATTTTATTGTCAAAGATATAAAACCATCTATTTTGCCCGTTATTGTAGTGAAAACACATCTTTCATTAAAAGCAATAGTCTTTTTCCAGCCAAACTACATTTCTATTAAAAAGATCGATGGCACACAGCTGGATCAACATTTAAGTTGCTGCCAGCCTTCAAAATCAACGCTCACTGCTACAGTAACATTAGTATTGGATTAATCTACTTGTCTACTCTCATTCATTCAGCACCACTGCTCATATTTTATACTTTCAGCCTTTTTTTTTTATAACTAGAAAGTCAATTTTATGTAGTTTCCATATTAAAAAAAAAAAAAAAGAGAAGGTACATTTTTAATTACCCCCAAAATGTCACTATAATCTAATAGTTTTCCTGATTATTTTGATCCCAAGTTCAAAAAAAAAAAACCCACAAAAAACAATCAGGTACCAAAAGCAGATGAAACATTGATATGATGGAAGAAAATATTACGATTTTGTAAGAGACCTCTGAGACAGTCATACATCTCACACAAGAGCTTGGTATTGGGAAAAAGCAACAGATGTTTTTATTTAAGAAATAGCCAAACAGAAGAAATGAAATACAGCTATTCACAGATATAACAGGCCCATATGTACTAAAGCAGGAAAGAAGGTCTATAAAGATACAAGTACAGGCCCAAGAGGTTAAAGCTGGGGTTACCATCACTGCAGCAGCACCTTGACTGTAATTCTCTTCAGTGCTCTCCTCCTCAGTTCTCATCTCATTTTGACTTGCAAGAAACAGCTGGTGCCTATAGAAATTACACTTTTCTCACCATTTCTTTGTCTTCTTTTCTAAGCAGTAATGCTTTCATATCTGTATAACAACTCCATTTTTCTCTACAAAATAACAGTGAATTAGAGTACTTTCAGTCACAATGAGATGACAGAGTAGGGAAAGATGCATAAGACATCATAAAGTTGAACCACTGCAGACCATGCAGCTTTTGAGTCAGCCCATGAAAAGCTCTCAGATTAAAACACATTTTCTTCTTGACCTTCACCTGGTGTTGGACTCGGACTCACAAGACTGTGTTTTTCTTGTGGTGAACATTTGTTAAACCTTGGCCTCGTTTATCATGAATGCTCACACAGACCTTTCACAGAAAAGAGCTAAATGTCAACAATGAATCAGTCTTTTTGACTAGGCACCTGGGCAGACATTACAGCAATGACACCTGAGGTAGACCCCTGCTGTTATTTGGCTTTAACCGTGTTCCTCTTCCATCATCTTGTTGTAAACAGAGTACCCTGCCTGGCAATTTGCTGAAGATACCACTTAAAAAGAAGGGATTGGAAAAGTTGTTAAATATTGAAGACCAAACTTAACATAAATGTCTTGTGGTTAGTTTGTTACAGTGATATAAAGTGGTGAAAATAGAGGATATAAAAATTTAGCATAGGAAAAAAAATTGCTGTTTCTATATGCTAGTAGTTCCCAAAATACAGTCTATAATAATCCCTTTCAGGCTGGTTGTCCAAAAGGGCAGGTTTTTTCTTTAAGTGCTAAATCACATATATGAGGGGTGACATCACAAGGTTTTCCAAAAATCATTCTTCCAAATAGCATCAGAAACAGGGAGATAAAACAAAGTGCAGGCAATCTTTGTTATCCAAACTTAGAATTGCAGCACTGAACTCAAGTACAAGTAGGAGGGAATCCTGTTCTGTGAAATATTCACCCAATCAAAGAGCGAACCACTCAAAAATGGAGGTTTCTGTAACTTTTTTCCTCATCAGGAGAGGCATACAAGGCCTCCACTGTTTTAGAGGACATTTATAATATTCAGAGTGTTAAGAGTTCTACTCAAATACTCTTGCGCGATCTCAGGTATAACCAACCACATCCCAGCATCACTTCCTCTTGCCAGGCTGGTCTCAGCACCTGCACCGCTCTCACCAACTATGCTTGAGGTTCAAGAGAGCAGTCAGGGAAATGCCTACAAAAGGCTGTGATCACTGGGTCCTGAGTACCAGCAGCCGCACTCCATCCATCTCTTAAGCTACATTCGTGGTACTGTAGATATAGCCTCTATCAGCCTTCTGACCCCTGGCTCAGTAAACCAAACCCAAGCCTAGCAACTTCCTAATGCATGGTTACCTAACAGTACTTAAAGATTGGAATAGATTAGCCATAATACAGGATGTCACAGATGATGTAGACTGGATTAGAATAGGCTTTTGCAGACTGGAAATGTGAATAGCACCATGAAAAAGTCAGGCATAGCAATCGCAGCTTCTTTTTGAGTGAATGGAGAGAGAAAGCTGGGTTCAAGTCACAGGAAATGTCTCCTTCAGGCAACTGCACTAAGGAGGGAAAAATCCCCCTCCATCTCACGCTGCAGCTCTGCTTTCTGTCAGTCAGAGGTACTCAGCCTGGTGACAGAAATAAGCAGCCACTTGCCTCAGCCTTCTGAGCAGAGTGGCACCAGCATAAGTAAAACATGATAACCATGGAATCTTAGTCCATTTTGTGCATTGTTTACTGAGTTCTGGCCAATTGTACTTAAAAATATCGAGGCTGTGCATGTATCAGAGAACATCATTTGAAGGTAGTAGGCTGCAGGAGTTTAAATTCAGTTTTGAGTCAACTTGCAGAACCTTTTCTGCTGGTGGTGAGATGTAGTGGAAGGTACCCAGGCCTGACTGCTGGAGCAGGTTCAGGTTCCATAGGAGTGGTAAAGACTTAGAGAGGGTAAAAAAGAACAGGACAGGACAGGACAATGGCTTTTTTCACAGAAAACACTGCAGGCAGTAGGGTGTAGGCTTAGTACTTGAATGGTGTAGGTTCAGCTCCATGTTTTACTGCATACCTCTTTGATGACTTAAGCCAAGATACTTAGTGCCGTATTTTAAAGGTGGAGTTAATCACAGATAGAAGCAAACACCCAGTGAGTCTTCAAAGTCCAGGTACCATGAGGACAGGTGGGAAATACTAATTTTGCTAGTTAACTTGAAATGCATGAATAATTTTGAAGAATTCGATTCCAGTCTTGCTAGATACCCATTCTTCATTCACACAGAAATCTTGTCTACCTGGAGAAGTTACGTGAGGATAAACATGTGACATGCTCTATATGTTAAATTAACGGGATGCCATATACCTTAAATAACGTTCTGGTGCAGACTAACAATTGAGACAAACAAGTTGGATAGCCCTGAAACAATTAACCAGGAATGTTTTCTCGTCAGCCCAAATCTAACCTGGAGGGATATGCAGCACTT
>JAOXNG010000042.1:22622436-22632497 GCA_028566535.1 Scolopax minor | reverse complement strand
AGTGATGGGAAGAATCTCCTTCAGGCAACTGCACTAAGGAGGGATAAATCCCCCTCAGGATGCATGTATGTCCCATAAGGATCCGTAGAAGGAATAGGTGCCTAAAGTTGGGTGAAATACATCCACCTTTTGCAGAATCTAAAATCTTTGTCCCTGCTTCAGCAGGGGAGTTGGACTACATGATCTCTACGGTCTCTTCCAACTCTAAAAATTCAGTGAAATTCAGTGAAGCCTGACACGCTATGTGCTTAATTTGCCCATATCAAATCTTGCCCCACGCCTTTTAAATAACTTATTAGCTTAAATGTACATCAAAAGCAATGGGCACAATTAGGGGAATTAAGAGCAGTACCCTGAGAGAGTTCTCAAATGGAAATGAAAAGCAGAATTCATCAGCAACTTAGTTATGTCAAACCATCTGCTGAGTTTTAAAAAGTAGCACAAGTAACAATGCTTCTTTACTCTTTCACGTAGCTCATACACCGTGAGTTCAGTTCCCTCTGCATTCCCTTGTTTTGTGCTTGTCATTGTGCTTATCAGGAAAAAAAGTCTTCCTTTTTTGCTATTATGCAGCTTTTGGGAGCTGAAAACATGAAAAATAAATAAAATAACATGAAAAATATTATGTTGAATGCCACTAGACACGGCCTTCCAAACTGGGCTTTTGGAGCCTAAATGTGTAACTTACTGAAGTGATCAGTTACGCAACATTCCATTGTATTACAACCTAAATTGGATTCTTTCCTGTTATAACCTGCACTTTCTAGTACCTAAATTGCCTTCATGCTGACTTGTACTGATTTACTGGCATGTAATTTACACCACTTATGACACCACTAAATTTGGTTTAAGAAAAGTTCCTGCAAATGGCAGCATGCTGTGCTACAGATAGATTTGCTGGGCTGGACCAGATGGTAAAATTCTGTTTTGCAATTGTACTCGGGGGTGGAAATGACAAGACAAGGAAACAAAATAAAAAAGTCCTCACAAGAGAGAGACAAGGAACCACTAAGAACAAGGAGGCACAGTTTATATGTTAATATGTTAAAATGCACATAACATATAACACACTATATGTTAACATGCACAGTTAGTGTGGCAGATTAGCCATATTTCTGAAGACCGTTTAAATAGGGAGATCCTGTTTCCTAAAAAAAACTCCTTAGAACTAAGCTTCATTTCTGGTAACTTAAGTAGAATGTTTAAAAGCAGGTAGTATCACTGAGGTGATATGAATAATTACTATTAGGCAAATCCTGCCTTTCATGACTAATTGTGGGAAAGAGGGGAGAACAGATGACTCTGGCTTAGGTCACCTACCGAGCACAGGGGGTTCCTGATTCATAATGGAGGACCCTGTATACCCAGTAAAATATTCAGAATGTGCTTATTCTGTCACACAAAGTATTCAAGCTCAGTCATATAACTGGGAGCTGAAATTGTCAACACTCAGAAAAAAATGAAAAAAACAAAAAAAGGAAAAAATTCACAATTAAAACAAATCAGAAAATAAACTGAGAAACCTTTTCCCTTTGTTAATGGAAGTAGTAGAGATATTCTTATCTGCCTGAGCAAAATGGATAACAGATCTCCTGTTCCAGAAATTAAAATTCTTACTGTACATGTGTACTTCAAAGTTCTTTGAAAACAAGAATGAAGAACTTTGTGTACCTTTCAGGGCAAATTCAGGTGAAGGTGACTCATGGTGTTCTGTCTTTATACAAAAGGTATAAATGATATTTTAAATTTATCATTCTTGCAAATAAGAAAATACGAACAGGCTTGTGTTCTCATTCTTCTTGTAAAAGGCATAGTTCTATACCAATGAAAAGCACAGTATCATGAAGCAACCCATGGCTAAGGAAAAATGCCAGTTTGGAATTCAATACATATTGCTTCTACCACTGTCGGATTCAAAGAGCTATTGATTTACATTACAGCTCAATACAAGTTTTGTTGCATTTGACTAATTTATCCAAAAGGGTATGTACCATAACAGAGTGTTCTGGTTTTGTTGTTTGTTTTTTTTTTTTCTTAAGTGGAAGAGATAATAATTTTGAATCACATTCTGTTGAAAATTCAGGGCAGTTTATCACAGCATTAAAAGAATTTTATAGTATTACACAGTAGGCACTAAACGATATGTGAAATAAAATAGATTAAAAAGAGAAGAATGCCTGGATGCTTAGAGGAGAGAGTTCATAGACAGCTGGCTGCTGGGTGGTGCCCTGCTGTGCTGGATAACTCATTGTAATATTCTTTTCCAATACCTAATACCTATGAGGTTCGGAGGTCACAGAACAGGAAAAAACTCCCACACTAATCAAGTTTCAGGATTACCTTTTTTTTTTTCCAGTATTCTCTCTCCCTTGACCTCCTCTTTTGCCCATGCATTATTTTTTTTTTCCTCTTTATAGCATTCCTTGCAGTCAGAGTACTTGTTTACCTGGATGCATTAGGGTAGAAAGGTCTTCCATCTGAGCATTCAAAAGGCTGTGCAGCTAACTAGCACAGAACCTATAAATACCGTGTTTTTAAAAACCTTTAGAAAGAGAGGTTCTTTTTCCTGGTCTTTTCAGCAGTCATAGAGACACTGGACTGCTGTCCAAGAACTGCAGCTTACTAAAATGGCTGTGCATCACTGCCAGGATTCATGGCAGAAGCATTATCAGACAGAGATAAATTTGCTAAACAAGGAAGTCACAGTCTCTCTTTTTCATCTATGCTGGTTTTCCCAGTCTAAAAATGAAGCAGATGACGAAATGTGTGTCCTATACAGTGACTGTTAAAAGATGACAGTTATTTGGCAGAAACGTTCTCTCTGAAACTCCTCCCTCCAAAATCATGTTATTTTGAATAGGAGAAAAACTCTTGTGTTAACTGATTGTTTCTTCAAGAGGCATAAAATCCATACACAAAATATATCTTTCTATTAAAAGTACAAAAAACTGCATATATGGCTCTTTTAAGAAAAAGAGGAGAGTATTGCTTTTTTAAAATTTTTTTTTTGTCTTTATATTAGTAAGTATGAATCTTATCTTCTTTTTTCCCCTGGAATGTCCTGAACAGGCCGCGCTGATTTTTGTACTCTCTGGAAATTAAAAAAATCAAATGTAGCATATTCATGGTAATAAAGCAAGCACACTATACTTGTCTAAATTATTAATCCACAAAAAATATTAAAGACTTCCTTTATTTCCAGAAAGACCTGCCAAGATGCTGGCCTGATCAGAATACATTGCCATACTCAAACAGCTGCTATGAAGAAGTAACTCTGAACTACGCCTGTAGTTCTATGTACAATACAGCCTTCAGAAACCAAAATGTCGTTGTGCCTGGGTTGAGCAAAACACTTCACAAGAAAACTTCACAATAGAAAAAAAAAATTGTACCAAGAAACCCGAATGAATCTTTTCAGAAACAGAGCATACTTTGAGAATTAATTGCTCTAATTGATTAAGAACTTTTCACATATACACACAGAGAAGAAATACAAAGAACATATTGTGAATTTACATCATGATTTTCCCCTTCATTCCATAATTAAAAAACCTGTTGTCATCAGACACAAAATTCACAATTACAACTCTCTTAGATAGACACTATATCCTATGTTACATTACTTTTGAAGTATTAGAAAACTTGAAATTACAAATACTGAAATGGTACTATTTGCAATTAAAGACAAAGAAATATTAAGACACTTACTTCTACAATCATAGGGATACAGGAAAAACTACCATCAAATGTCATCCAAGAAGTAGTATTTTCTGCAAAAAGATACGCCAGCTTAATTTTTTATCACACCTGTTTGATCAGGGTTCTCTAAGGCAAATGCACACTCTATTCTAAGGAATATTGAGCACAAGAAACCGACACCTCCGATGATTCTCATTAGAAACTCAGAAAGTTTCACTGGAATTTATGGACCCCAAACACTGCACAATCATTAAAACAGCTTATAAAACTTATGAAATCAATTCCAACCAAAAACATCAACATGCTACCGACACTATTCTCATCCCAAATTCAAAACATAGCACTGTGGCATCTGCAAGAAGTTCAACCCTATCCCAGCCACACTAATGACACTGTGACTGCTCCTTGTTTATTGCCACCTTCATATCCAACTCATCATTCATCCAATGCTTTTCTTTCTTCATCTTATCATTTCCATACTATCTCCAGAAAACCCTTGGCTATAAGCAGCTGCCCTCTACCTATATTTCCTAGGTACTAGAAGCCATTGTAGCCTCAGCGAGAATTCTTCTCGGTAAGCACTGCAATTCAGGGTATTTTCTTCTTCAAACATATACCAGAAAAACAAGTCTAGTGCTTGCGAGGTATAGTATTTGAGGAAAGTCATACTACGTGCTCAGTAAGCTCTCCTTTCTTTAGTTTTATAATCACTCAAAGTCATCAACAAAACAGCGCACATGGAAGGAAAAGTGTCTTCCCCAGTAGCTTACCTTACGTTTTTAGTACAGACATTCCCTTTTTTATTTATATGATACTAGCTTGAAGGCAGAACATCACGCCCATTCATTTCTTACTGAGAATTATAGTTTAAAAGCCTTTCTTCAACAGTGAATTACCTATCCCTAGAATAAACACAACCCGCACGACACGGGTTAATTGAAAGGATATTTCCTAAGGCACCGACGTCCACTGTGGCGGAGCATTTTTCTTGTTGGCAGTGGTGAAGGGACAGCGCTGGGAAAGAGGAACACGTAATAAATACTCAGAGTTAGAAAGAAGACAGATGATGACAGGCAGAAGCTGTGAGCAGGACAGTATGTGAATAGGTAATCTGTTCAGGAGTACTGTGGTGGGAAACCCTGCTGAGTTCTTCCTCTAATGTGCAGCAGTTATGATAGCATTCTTTAGCTTTTGAGGTTTCCTTCATGAAAACTTTTTACTAGTGCAGATTTCCAGGCTACAGATTCTTGCAGGTTCTTCCTTAAATGATACACAAGTAGCAAATATTTTTTGTGTCCCTGGCAGTCTGTACCCTCGCAGCACTATTCAGACAGAAGGTGGATAAAAACAACAGTATGAAATACCCTACAAGAAAATAGTATGAACATTTTCCAACAAGTTGGATGCCACAGTGCTCTGGTCTTAGCAATTGAATGCATGGACACAGTAGTGACAAATATTTGGCTAATATAGCAAGCAGCCACCAACACACATTAAGGAACACAAAAAGCAGCTGCAACTTGACTTCCAACTCTTTGAAGGATTTATTCCCTTGTCTCAGTACTGGATTAATGATTTTTTTTTTTCTAGTACCAAAAGCAAAAAATACTAGAAGGAAGGATTTTGGAAGGCAACGGGGCAAAAGCTATTATGAAAGGACTAAAAGAGGACATTTAATCTACCCTCTTTGATTGCTTCCTTGGAGTTTAGGATTCTGTCCTCTGGAGTTTTTTCTGGTGTGAAAACTTTGTAGTAGTTCCCTTTTTACTGGACCATATTTTTAGGATATGAAAAGTCCTGGGAATCTGGCAGTACTTATGGTTTTAATGACTGTTTAAGCTATTTAGTAACGATGCAGAAGTGTATGTAATCCATGATACAATGGTTTTATCTAATTTATCAGAGAAGTGTCAGGTTGTTAGAAGATCATTTATCATTTAATTTCTTGTTGACAGACCAGCTTTGATGTTGCACAGAATAAGAAATAAGAGGCTTATAGGTTTTGTTACGATCTTCATAAAAATGTTTAGTTCACAAAAACATTAATTTATGATTGGTTTGCAATATTAATATTGGTATCTCTCTGGAACCATTCATAAAATTATTCTGGAGTTATGGTAATATCAAATAATTATTAAGGAATAGAGAGGAGATTTCCTTACTGATGAACAAAAGAAGTTATTAATGTCTATAATATATCACTAGAAATGACAACCGAGTGATTATTTTGTTGGTATTGGTAAAATGATCTGGTTACTGGAGTATGGCTGCTTTCCATCTTCAAATTCTTCTTTTGTTAAATATCGTGTGTTGATGGAAGCATAAAAAGTAACAGGGACTGACTATCTGTAGATGAGTCAATATGGTGGGCTAAGGCTCGGAGTGGTTTTGACCTATTTTTGCAGCAGCTTGCTTAAAATTGCTTACAGATTTACTTCATGGGGCCTTGGAAATGACCATTATGAAGGCAACAAGGTCTCTGGAGAGCTCACCCTGCCTGTGCTGACTTCTTCCAGTCTGTAAAATGACAATAATACTACCATCGTGGAAATATATCCCAATGCACTGTGCAAGGGCTGCCAGCCTAGGACATGCCAGTAATGGGCTCTGCAACAACCTCTCATGGTACTTGAGGATGTAGGAAATTTAAAAACAGCAGTTAAGCCTGACAAGGAGAAAAGGTATGATACATTCACCTGTAGCACACTGCTTTCTTGTTACGATTAAATAGACCAAAGTTCAAGGCTACAGCTCTAATAAAAAGGCACAATTCAATGCATGATTTGGCATTTTGCTAAAAAGGTTTAAACTGGAAGATATTTATGAGGAAGTAGCAAAACAAGAGTTGCTTCTTTTTGGTAAAAATTACTTTTTAATTGACTAGTTTATAAATTTATTCTATTCTCACTCTTTCTGAGAAATTTGGGAAATGTCTGACTAGCATATTTTTCTTTGTTTGGAAGACTTTTTTTTTTTTACCAAAAAGTGAAAAACTTTTATAATACCTGTACACTATAAAATACAGTCTACAAGGGCACATTGTGAAAGAAACCCTTAGAGCAAACACTGACTCCTTTTGGAACATAAACATTCAAAACAACAGAATTCCACTACAACTGCAAACAGTTCTAAAGAAGACATAATTCCTATTTTTTGAAGCACCCATAATAGTATTGGTAATTTCATACTGAAACCTCTAAAAAACAGTTTGCCATCACGTTTTATTACTTAAATGCTATCACAGGGTATCCCTTTGTGACAACTTTGGTATTCGTATAAATTTTTTTTATATTTCAGAAAAGATCTGAATGCATTCAATTTCAATTGTAAAATAACCAAACCCTCAATAAAGTAACATTAAAACCAAATCATTCACGTCTGACATCTCCCATATTCAGTGTTAAAATAGAAAACAGAATTTCCATTTTATCACTAAATCCCTTCACTAAACATTCAAAGGCAAAAAATATATTGCTATATAACCCACAGAAATTCAAGTATGCAAGAAACATACTGTTCCCTTTAGTTTGGATGGCATCTCAAGTCCTACAAGAATTCTTGCTAAAATACCCCACTCAGTTCTGACTTTGAGCCTTTTCTTTGGGCTTTGGCAGAGGGGATGAAGAGGTGGAGGGGAGGGAAGCAGATTATTTTTTTTTTAGTTAATGATATATCTTTCATTTAGTAGAAATATTTCTATGACCTATGATGGCAAACCTGTCACGTCAAATCTAATGAGAAAATTTTGTAACAAAACTTTAACTCAAATAGTCTTTTTCATTCTTATTACTAAGACATGGTAAGTTAGAGTAAGTAGGAATATGCTTAAAAATTTTCTCAAAACTTTTTGCTCTTCTAGCAAGTGTGAACTCCGAGAACTGCCTTTAGTTCAGTTCCAACCTTATTAAGACACAACCCCAAGGCTCGGCTGTCTTGGGGTGAATAACAGTTGACACTAGAAGCTCCAAGATTTTTTTTTTTAAAGGTGACATTTCTAGGTAACTTAAATAGGGCAGGAAATAAGATAAATTCTCAAACACTTTGACCCTTTGCATTTATTCCTAGAAGAAAGAGATAATTGAGTGCAACTCCACAGAAATATAAAGGCTTCCATAATCATAAAATACATAGAAGCAATGCTGCATAGCTTAGAAAAATATTAACTGATCAAAAGGCAAGAAATAAAGTTGTTTCCATTTTTCAAATACTTTCATAAAAACTGAAGTCTTTTTATTTTGCGGATGCGTAAATTTTCATACCTGAAAGAGACCAGAAATCTCCTCAAGGAAATACTCTATTTAGAGGAAACAAAGATCCATTTCCGTCATGTCACACTGGTGCACTCATAACCTTTAAAATTCCTTACATGGTCTCCAACCTCAGTTAGAGTACCTTAGTGCAGATCATTGTAGAAGGCCTGCAGAGGTAAGCTGTTGGCGCTGAGAATGCATTATGCGGACTAGAGGTATTTGGGGGATTTTTCATTGGAATACTTATAACCTGGTTCTATGGTCTGAATCCTCATTAATGGCCGAGGCACGTCAGGCGAACTCTTTGAGCACTTCTCCTAATTTAGTTGGACCTGAGAGCAAACCAGCTGGCATGCTCTGAAACAAAAGCACCAGAGATAATTAGGATATTCTCTTCAAAAGCATGAATCCTGATCTAAATTAATGCCAGATTCATTTATACCACTCATCCCTAATTTAAGCATCAAAAGAAAGCATCACCAAAAGTGAGCGTACTGAATTTTAAACTCTTGAATTTCTAGGCAAAAGGGTGACCAGATGAATGAACTCTTTTGAGTATATGATTCTTATTTCAAACATCTACAGCACTCTGTCCTCTGCCTTCTTCTCCTTGCCCTTTCTCAAATAACCTCATGCCTGATGCAATGATCCTTCACTAAATGTCCAGACCTGTTTTGTGATTTCTTATATTTTATCTATAATACCCTACAGTGTGAGTTTGAAAATGCTGGGTCCAGTTTGCTGCTGCAATTAAGACTAAAATTAATGTGTTAACTTCAGAGTATATTTCTGAAAAATATATAAACATTTCATTTAAATTTTTTGATCACAAAGCTGAAAGTTCCTATTGATATGGATTTTCATTTTTATTTCATAACTGTAGCTCCTGAAGTGTGTTTTCTAAGCCAGACAGAAGCTCGTATTTGCTTTTTAAAGAGTACGTGGCACCAAGTTTCCTATAATCACTACTATTTCTTTATATTTCAAGAGGTCTTCTTACTGTTGGGGATGTGTTACTCTCAAAGCATATCGGCATTTCATGGCAGCCTGAAGTTGAATTCATGTACCCTTTACATGGGACAACTATTTTGGTGTTTATTTTCTTCCCTCTGCAATCTAAGAAATCTATTGCTATGTACACCAACAGCTTGGGAGGGGTGTGGAGGGGAAGGAGAAGAGGGAGGATGTTAAAATACAGTGAAATGTAATCACGCCCTGAGGAACTGAATCAGAGCTTAATCAATGCAATCACAAGTTCAATATGGAAATAAAAATACTACCTACACTTGTTCAACTATATTTCAAATACTTCCCACAGTTCTGTCTTAATGAAAAGCATTATCCAAATCCCACTAACAGAAGCAATTGCAGTGACTACGCATAACCTCTATAACAGAAATAATTGAAGCAACACATACGCAGCTCATTACATGCATTTAAGTGCTCTGTAAATACTGGGCCAAATTCTGCTCTTATTTACAAGGATTAACTGCAATCATTAGCACTATCTGCTCAACTGACCACAATTTCATGATCTGGTCAGTAAATGAATTGTTTGTCCTTTGCAAAAGCATCTAAGATGCCAGTATTAGCATTGGGGGTAAGACTTGAAATTCTCTTCATTTCCTTTGTGTGCTGAAACTACAATTTTCTCAAAAGAAAAACTAAATCCATTGGTGAGGAATCATCTAATGGTGATTCACAGGTACCATCTACAAGGACTTTTTAAAAGGAAAAAGGGACACAGCAAAAAATAAATAAAACAAACAAAAAAAACTTTTAGGAAGTTAATAGGGCGATTTCAGTTGTGTAAACGGACCACTTCTAAATTATCTCTGCCTCTATTAACATGATACACATGAATTATCATCAGAACAGAGCGATTCTACAGAAAAATAAAAGCAATGAAAATCCACTACCACACAATTTCAATCTCCTGGCTTCTTAGCTTTTTGCCAGGCAGCAGAGCTGACTAACAACCAGCTACCAAGATTCAGAAACAATTGACTTAACTTTTATAGCCAGGGGGAAGAAGAGCACACCAGTAAGTAATTAGGAAAAAGCACCTGCACATACACACACACAGAGAATACTGTTGAGGGGTTGGTAAAC
>JAOXNG010000042.1:22596803-22611011 GCA_028566535.1 Scolopax minor | reverse complement strand
ACTTTAAAAGGTTCTCCTTTTGCTCCGATTACTTGGGCAGTCTCCCTAGATAGTTTACATCCAGGGGGGGGGTACATGCATTAAAAGCATGCCCATGCCTGTACTTCATGGAATTCTAGAACTTCCTGGTTTTACCAACTCTGTTTCTGAGCACCTGTGATTGTTGCAGGAGTATTCAATCAAAAATTTTACTGGAGTCAAATGAGTTATATAAAATAATAAATCCCATCATAGCCAGAGCAGAAAAAAAAAAAAAAACAAACTCGCCTCAATAAATACTTCAAGAAACTTTGCACATATAGGTCACTACGTTACTAAAGGCAAAAGCAAAGTACTGTGGCATTGAAGGCTGAATCCCCATTTTCAGTATGAAATTTATTTTCCAGCAGTTTATAATTTGGTCATGAAAAACTCCTTGAGGCCAACGTTTTAATATGGAGACTTAGCTCAAATTTAGGTTCTCTCTGAAGGTCTAAGATACAGTTCAGACATTAAGAAGATTAGTAGAAATTACAGAAATAATGTATTTCTCAACTGAAATTCCGTAACTAAGTCAGTTGCAGCAGGTAGGCAACCAATGACATTGCAGTGTGTCATTTTTCCAGACTTGTTCTCAGACTATCTGTAATTTCCACATACACTGACACAAACATAACTCTAGACTGGAAAAACACAGTGCCCATGGGCCCAACACACTATCTGATTTTCACAATCACATATTTGAAAATGCAAGCTTTTGAGAAAGTTGAATGCATTTCAGTGGCTATAAAACATATCTACAAATTTTGTAACCTAAAAAGACCCTAATTTTTAAAACATTCATATCTATAAAGACTTACATGATCCGTGACCTGCCTCCCCTCCAAATTGTAGATATCAGCAAGGGAGGACTACAAGAGTCCTGTTACACCTGTGCAAATCATTTCATCTCACAAACCATTGCAAAATAAACAGAACCTAGAAGGCCAGACCTGAAATTGCTGTGATGCTGTACTATGATTGGAAAATCTCTCGGTCACTAAGTTATACTTCAAAAACAAACAAAAAACCCCACAACCTCCACAAAAAAATACTCCATTTCATTTTGGATCTAATTAGAGTTGCTTTGTCTTACATTGCCTACAAATACTAACAGAAGCATAGCTTCTCATAAACTTTAATTAGCGAGTTATTCAAATTAGATAGAATATTTCTTACAAAATTACCCTCCAACATAAGTGTTAGGAATTAGACAGAATGAAATGAAAACAACTATGTGATAAAACATGAGTCAACAGACCTCAAGCTGTTGCCACTACCTCCACTGTCTGAACATCCAACCTACCTGTACTTTTTTATCTACTGCTCAAATATGTTGCCCTAAAATAACAGATACCAGTTTTGCTGTTCATGGAATGAATTGCTGGATTTCTTTCTCAGCAAATTCTAAGTGAAAACAAACCATGGAATAAGAGGCCTGAAGGGCCAAAATAAAGTCCCTATGCTGTCTTAGCATGCAATACAATTAATTTTATGTGAAAACTGTTTTAGTACTTGAACTCCAAAAAAACTTCCTCTACACCCTTACTCTTCTGTAAGCTATCAACAGCATTTTCATGCACCTTCCAAATTTTAATTGGGTTCCATAACATGAGGAATAAACTTTTGTCCTCTCTTAGAGGATTGTCTCTGAGGACAATCTCAGAATGATTCGTTAGCTGCATCATAACCATTATTACTAAACCAGAAAAGAAACCAACACAAGCCTCACTCAGTATACTGACAACTTCAGAATACCACTTGCTGAAGTGAAGTTCTGCTTTTGTTAAAATAGTACTTCATCTTCTGTTTTTGCAGCTTAGCACATTGATGAGTTGCCACACAACATCCAAACTAGTTTCTCTAGCAGCCTTTATTGCTCTATGGAGAATGTTATCAAATGCAGAGACTTACCTATTTCTTCACTGCATTCACAATACACATTATTGTTCCGTTTGGTTTTTGATTTTTTGCCTGTTTAATTGTGTGAAAAATCTAGTGGCTCCTATGGTTGACATGGGCACAGTGCACTCGCAAACTCAGGCCAATACAACAGAAGCTATGAAGTACGAAGATTGGTTTTGAGAACTGCTAAATTCCCCAGGGACTCCTTTCCCTAGTTTAAATAGATTATACATCTTTTTAGATGTATAGGTAGCAAAGGTAGCAAATTATTATTGTGTGATTATAACATATCAACGCATAAATATGCACTTGAAAAATAGATTGAAGTAGTTCATATTCATATTAGTTTCCAGGTGACATATTTTCTGTTGCTGTAACAATTTCAATCACCTGGAGCGATGGTGGCACCCTGTGGCTAGAAAGACAGGCCTACAAGCTGTCTCCTGCTTTCTGTCTGCTGCACAGCTCTTTTGCTGCACAGCTCTCACTCCTCCTATGATATACTTTAAACAGTGCTATGAATCACCACATAACGCAGACAAAAGAAACACTGAGTTTCTGCACACCAATACCTCAAATATTCTATTTCGTTCTCTTTAAATCAATTCCCAAGAATAGGGAGGATAGACAGAAGTGCTAGAAATGTCGAAGCAGCAGGTGCACAGGCCTCAGAGGAGCTTTGAGGGGACCAGCAGGTGTTGAGAGCCTCACAACCCACTCCTCACAAGGGGTTGAGGTGAGGTTGTTGCCCTTCACAGCACCTGGCACCACAAGATTAAACTACACGCCAGGGTTTCCCAAATATTACTGAAACACCAAAAAATATTAATCTTATCAAATAACCTTCAACTTGTTCCGTGCATTGGCTGTCAGCGGCAAGGTGTTGACAGCAGGGCTGAGGGGCAGCCTCTGTGAGGAGAGGCCGGGGCTGCCCTCAGCTGGACACGGCCGGTTCCGAAGAAGCACCACCCTAGGGAAGCAGAAGTACAACTGACCTCATTTTAGAGCCATATGAATTAAATTATTCCAGAATTTTTCCCTCCTCTCACCAAGTGAATTCATATTTAGCTGCTTCTGCAACAGAAAGTCACCAATCTTAATAATGGCATCTAATTACCTTCCTATGATCATTAATCCTCAAGCTGTTAGAAAAAAAGCTACATAACAAGAAATTAGAATGGCAGAAATGTGGGGCGTTAAGGATAAGCAAATACCTACTTTACAACTAAAGAGAAGGGCAGATCATGAATAGAAAAGAGCTTGCTAACTGTAGGACAAGAGTAACCACTCTCTTGCAGCCTGATCACCCATTTAATGTGAGAAACACAAGCCATAAATCAGGGAGGACATCCTTCCTCTTTTGGAGGGGATCAGGAACACTAGTGATAATGATCAGTGAGCTCATACACTAAATCCCCCTAGTAATTACCAGAATTGCTACACTAACTAAATCCACCCAGTAATTGCCCGGTGAACATATATTTTTCCAGCTATAAGTAATAAGTACCTATAAGAACCTGCTACTTATAGAAAATAGAGGAAGCATTTGGAAAATGAGAAATGGAAGTGATATTAGTACAACGCGGGGTAAGAAAAAACAGCGTTTTTAAGAAAAAGCAGAATAATGGCACCTGTCTCAGCCTTTTAAATAATTGTCATGACATTTGTCTTTGAGATTCTGCTTATACTTTTTATTAACTTGTATTTTCCATATTGTCTATATTGTGTTTCATAAGAAGCACATAGAAAGTTGGTTCTATTTCACCTCAAACTGGGACATTTGCATAATTATATATTTTATTATTTTTTAGAAAAGATTTGCATTGTTCACCTATGAATACATTAGCTTTATTATTGTGAATTCTTTTTGTTTGTTTTATTCTTAATCAATTTTACCTTTTCCCACAACATCTCATGCCTGGTAGATGAGCGTGCACTGTATACAACAGTAACAATTTGCCTAAGCAAGGCACCAGTGCATTGCCATCCATTAGTGTGTGATACAGACAGTCTACATTTTCTTTTCCCAGAGAGCTGGAGCTTTGAGATTTAATAGTCTGACATGAGACAAGGTCTCATCCTTTGCCAATCTTTAGCAATATGCTTGAATGTAACCTTTTCTATGCGACAGCATATAATCTTGACAGGTATCATGTGAATGGAGTTTGGGGAAAAAATGTTTTTCAGTAGAATTCCCATGTGCCAAAGTTTCAATATGTATGAAAGAGGTTGTAATAACTAATGGCATCTTATGTCTGAGAAAGATTTGTCAGACAATTATTTGGGGAAATATTAGCAAATAGTACATAAATACTGGTGATTTACCTCAATTTGGCACTGTGATATTTTTCATAAAGAGACATATTTTTCAAATAGAGTCCTGCTTGCCATAAATTTGTCTGAATAAATATTACCAAAATTTTAAAGTACATGGCTGAGGAGTTTTACAAAGCTGAATACAAAACAGAAATATCAGAGGCTTGCAAATATTACATCTAGTGCTATTTGGCATGAGGATATTTGCAAATAATGAGCTAGTAAATATTTTTCAAAATTAAAAGTTGCCAAGAGTTTATAAATGCTGCATTTTGCAAGTTCTGCTACTACGACTCACAGATATGATAGTTTAACTTTCCAGCTCTTATTTATTCATTACTATTGACCACATTGGACAGAAGGAATACAGATTTCAGCACTACAGAATTCATTGATGAGACATCAGGACAGCCAACAACAGAAAAATGCAACAGGACAGAATCCAGTCCAAGACTTTACAAGCAGGGTCCTATATTTGTACTTTCCCAAAACAATGGATGTCTTTGAAGTGTGACAATTTCATTTTCTCTCTTGCTTTAACCTTTACACAACACATTACAGAGAAACGAACGATTTTTCTGCTGGTATAAATCCCAGAAGCCTTCGAAAATGTCATAATGCATATGAACCAAGATGCTCATTTGATTTAGAATCCAAATCTGAATTTGGAAGAGATCCCTTATATAGAAGTCTGAATAGAATCTCACACACACCAGTGAATAACCCCTTGTGTTCATTGCTCATACTCACTTTCTTTGAATAACTAAAATAGCTCAGGAAAAGGGTAATTTGGGGGTCATGAAAGGGAGTAACATTTCTGGTGTTGGTTTTATTCATCATCATAAGAACTGAGATTTTAGTGCTGTTTTCTATGAAAGCCATCAAAACTGACAGAGGAGTCACCAACATTTACTGATTGTAAAAAGCTCTCAAGCTGATGTGTGGAGACTCTGTCTGGTTCGGTGCCTGGACCGCTGACCAGTAACAGTTTTATGTCTGGAACAAATAATTAGTAAGCTTTTGTAAACATCCAGTGGGAGGAGAAACCACATCACTAAACTGTCAGATGACCTGAATAAGACAGAACAAAGACTTTTCTAAAAGGTGAATTTTGGAACCATTAGGCTATCCTGATTGTTCCTTTTCACTCTCACTCTTCCTCCCTCACCTGTAAAAAAATCTGTTACATACCCAAGTAAACATTTTATCAGTAATTTCTTTCACATTTTTTAACATCTCAACAAATGAGAAACTTCTACTAACAACAGAAAAAATAATAGAAAAATGTCCCAATTAAACAGCTACATTTTTTTTCAAATTTCTCATAGTTCATTCTCTATCTGCTTGAAACATATTTACAATCCTGAACAACAGCAATAAAATATTTTATGAGTTTGTGACTTAATTATTTGTTTTCAGATAGCAATTTCTGAGTACAGTAACTATTCTTTCAAACACATTGACATTTTAAATCATATATATAAACCAGGCTTTGTCATGTGTCTTACTAGAAAACTAGACCTGTATACACTGACAGATTTTTTCCAGAACAACTAATGTAAAGAAGGATTTACAGAGGTCAATTTCAGTGCAATTTATTTAGAGAGAAACATTTGGAAGTGTCAGCCCCGAAGATCTCATATATTTCACTTATCTCTTACAGACTAAAGCATTAGTCTTGAAGCAGTTTGGAGTTTTTCCAGAGTATGTTTCCACTAGTACTGAAAGAGGAAAGGGGGAAAAAAACACAACACCAAAAAAAAAAAAAAAAAACCCACCCAAACCCAAAAAACCCCCACTAAAACCCAAACCAGAAAGAAAGTGTCTAATGGGATGTAAGAGTGTCTGACCTACTTGCTGAAGCCTTGATTTTTTGGTCAGTGTTTGCAGTTCGACATGATTGATAATAAACAGAAAAAACTTTCTGTCATTGTCTTCTAAACTGTCTCAAACTACACCGTGTTAAGTTTCTGATCATATTATTTAGATAATTTGCTAAAGAAAAATACTAAAATTATTGAAATAAGTGGTTGATACCAGTAAGAAATATTGACTTTCTTAAACACTTATGGAACATGAAATTGCACTTCAGAAGTCAGGTGAAGTGGACTGGAAAATGGACATGACAGCATATTTTAGCTTCAGAAAAAGACTGCAGAATAGGACTACTATCAAAAATTAATTCAATTTAGGATCCTGTTTCTTTAATCACATCCTGCTGCAGATGTTCAGGATTCATTCATTCATATTTCTTAAATTCACTCAGAAAAATTTATAAGGAAATAGGTTGTCTACACAATTGTTCATCCACCATTACCAAGATTCTGGCAGTGTAGCTGGAAGCAAGGAGCTAGGCTATTCTCACATGTTAATTCTGCAGCTCTTATTCCAGAAAAATAGCACATTATTGTATAACACTGCTACTCATGAATGAAAAAACTAGCTAGCCTTTTGATCCCAAATGCTATTTTAATTGTTGAAATTCCTTTTTATTTTTTTCTTTTCATATAATTAACAGTGATTTCCATGAGCCTGCATAGAGCTAGTCCTGTTGCTGTCTCCATGACATGCCAACAGATATGGTGGACTCAGCATCAAAGACTTTTACTCCATCACGTAAGAATTTCATCAGGAAGCAATTGGCAATTTGATTCAGTGATCAATTCCTGAAAAAGGAGGTTCCCAATTCTGAGCAAATTTACACCTGTTTTTCATTGCTATGACATGACAGAATTTATTCAACTCAACTACTTTAGGACCAGAAATAAAGTATAAAGAAAAGGTGGCATTATCAACCACAACGTATTCCTTCCTCTGCCAAGGCACGAAATAGAGTTCTTCAGAGAAACAGTTAAGCTTACAGCACAAAACCTCATCCAGTAACAGCTAAACATAACCCTTTACAGAGAAGACCAAGGATCAATATAATGCATTCAAGTTTCCAGTCTTGTTTCCCAGGAAAGGTTAAAAGAACCCTACTGAGAATAGCATCAGATGCTTGTTGACAGATGACAGTAAAGGAATTACCTAGGGGATACAGATATCTAGGGGGTATCTGGGAAACTCTATCCCAGAAAGATTTGCTATGTGCTATTTTTGTATTGTTTGATTTTATACCTAAACTCACAGTAAGGATCATGCACTACTGCTTTGAATGCCAACTACATTTGCATTTGTCCCAGAAAGAATTTTGAGTTTTTTGTAACACAAATTAATACAAAACAAGGAAAAACTATGAAAATTAATGTAATTGTCCTTAAAAAAAAAAAAGTAACTTCACCTATTTTTAATGAATTGAGTACTTTGTGAAGCAATCTTGTTAGCCAAATAAAATTAAAATTAAAGTACATTTTAAAAGATGAAAGAGGTTTGAAAAGGATGTATTATTTGGTCTTTTGAATGCTCAAAAGCCAAGCCAGATAAAGATACAATTATATTCAAAATTAGCCCAACAGACTGTAACGCAATAAGATTGCCTGATAAATGCTAACTTAATGTAATCTGAAATTTCTTTGAGTCATTCCAATTCAATATCTATAATAGATTTTGTGAATGAAAAAGAAAACGTAACTAGGAACAGAAATAGCAACTATTTCTTTTACAAGAGGTAACATTTATGACTATTCACATTGTCTACTGATCTTGAAGGGAGCAGGATCTAATCTCCACATGAGGCCTAGGGATTGTATATCACTGGCACAACAAAAAACAAAAATCTGCAAAAATTTAATTAAAAAAAAGAAGATATTAGAAACTAAATCTGAAATGCCACAACCAACCTTTAAATTGAAAATCCGTTGTAATAGAAAGAAAAAACCTATACACTTAGAAGCATTTATTTTATCCCAGAATTTAATTGCTCTCTAAAATTCTTGTTCTGGAATTGGTATCTTATTATTAACTTACAGCAAAATATAGTCCAATGCATTTTGCTTTCAACCATAAAAGGTACCACAGCTCTGTAAGGCCACAATTCCAGTTTAATAATGAGTTAATTTTTCCCCTTCTGATCAACTGCAAGTTAGTGCTATCAGGCCAACCTAAACCTTCAACGTTAAAACGAAACAGCAGTGATTATTAAGAATAATAAAAATAAATTGGAGTGATAAACAGGATCCAAATTTGTCTGCCTTCATCAGCTCACCCACTAGCAATATTGCAATCTTTTGCTACATGCAGTGGACAAGCTGATTTCAGTTTGTTTGTTTGTTGGGTTTTTTTCAACTCTGTTTCTCTGATGTTCTTACTTAATGTCAAATTGTTTCAACATGTTCTGGTTTTATTATTTATGATCAATGCCTGTCATACTGAAAAGGACTAAAAATATGTCGATCTGATATTTTCTTTCTTTCTCCCTTTAATACCACTCCCAATTTGTTGATGTGTATATATATATATATATACACATACACACATAGCATATTGTAGAGTTTTCATTATTATAAAGGGAGAATCACTGATCCAATATTCAATTTTGTTTTACAAACACACGAGCACATATTGGCATCATCTTGCAAAACAATGTCAAATACAGTGTATGGTGCAAGAAGCTAACAAAACAGATTTTAAAACTACTAGATCAGTATTCAGTAAAGATTTGAGGTAAAAGAGCTAGGTTAGATTAAACAAGGGTTGGTCATGAATAAACCATTATTTCACTTCAACCTATAAAATCGGATTCTTTGAAAACCTAAAATTTGAAAACCAGGGGTAATACTAGAACTAACACTCTCCCAGGAATTCAGATCAAATCTGAGCTAAACATCCACCACTTCTACATAACCACAGTACTCCACTGCTCAGAAATTTTAGATTTGCCTTCAATAATGATTCAATAATAATGAAGCAAAGAACATATTATCTATTTAAAAATAGATAAGGCACAAAAAACACAGGCTAGCTGAAAATTATTTAAGACCCCAAAATAAAAGATGACTCTGCCTAGCAAGCCCAGAAAAGATTAAAAATCTCTGATATAGTACAACTGAGGAAAACTTCCAGCCTGTTTTTCATCTGCTTAATTTCTATTTTGGATAAACACTCAGATTTCTGAGTACTTACCAAAACCAAATTGAAATCTTGGATGCTCATTCATTATTACCAAGTACCATATGTCCAATTTCATTTTTTGAATTTTCTTTGGCAATAACACACTTTGTCAGAAGCTCTGTGGCAAAGACTCAAACCTTATGGTACAGAGGAAGAGATTTGGGGGAAAAATACACTTCAGATACCCAATAAGAAACTGTGTATCTTTTACCTTAGTTTTGCATGGAAGATGTTTTATTGACCAGCAGGCCACTAAGAACAAGCAGAAGCATGAAGAGAAATAGAATAAAAGTCTTTGCTATGACTTTCACACACTGGTGGAAGTGAGGCAGTTTGGCAGACAAATCTAATAATGTAATTTCCTGTTGTCTAAGAATTTATGTTTCCATGTTCTTCCAGAAGTTGGCTTATTTGGCTTTTTAAACTCTTCACCTGTTAAGTGTCATTATAAATACATATCAAATATTTTTGTCACATTGACACTTAAAAGGCACATTTGTCTGCTTGGGCAGTTCCATCATCACCGCTGTGTGCCTTGAGTCACCACAGAAACTCACCTGGCCTTGGGGCCAGGATCTCCCTCTCTTCAGTCACTGAAGACACCAAAGCAGCTTCAACATGGAGCTTCTACATTTTTTCAGCCATTTTTCTTAGGCTATCTCAAAGCACTTTAGTACACTGGTATCACTGGGACTTAAAAGTTCATCCCTTTAAGAAAAAGCCTATTTGTAGTCATATACGGTACTGTAGAACGAAACTAGTTCACACATTTATCCCACAGGATCATTTCCTTCCTTGTAATTATAACTCAGTCCCTGCAGAAAGTCCCTCTCTACACTATTGCCGCTATGTGGTGCAGAAGGCTTTGTTTCACTTAAGCCATTGCCGAAGCTGAGTGTTGGTAGAAAAACCTTACTACTTACATAAACAGCTTCAACTCTTTTGAAAATCCACCAGGAGCTTTGCTGTATCATTAAATTCCCCGAAATCTTTGGGAAAAGTGTTAATCTCTGCCCCAAGGCACACCTGCAATGTTCCCCTGAACACAGAATGGAGGTTTCACTACATAGCTGTGGAATCGGAAGTAATCAAATTACATAAACAGCAAACATTCAGCAGACAATTCTAGCTTTCACTGCAGCACCACACTAAGGAGGTACTGCCAGGATCCAGGATATAGCTCTACATGGAGCTGTATTGTGCCATGAAAACACACAGCATCTACTGTCCTGTGAAAATACATCTCCAAAAGTGGCAACATCTTGGTTAATTATGTCAGAATTACTAATCATTTGGAAAAATGTCTAATCCTGTTTACCGTGGTTTAGAATTTTTTTATAGACAATTTCAAAGAAAACTTAGTATTTATCATATTATGGACTGATTTTATATATATAAAAAAAAAAGTTATCTACTGTTTGAACTTGATTAAAGCTATGATTAAAGACTTCAGTCTTTCTTTCATTCCACATTCATTACTGTACTTTATTTTAATGTGATATTGGAATTGAAATATAATAACTGTATAATAGTCACTGTTAAATCAAATGCAAAACATGCAGCAACATTCAAAAAAGTTACCATCCAAATTCAAGTGAATATTTATGCATCTTTTATTCATGAAGCATCCCATTTATTCTTTCACATCCCATTTATGACTGTAGCTGAATATTAAAGGATCCTTGTCAGTAAAATAAAGATAATGCTAAGGCCTATCATCTTTCTTCATTTTGCATTTTCTCTCCCTAGAACAGCTTGAAATGCCTTTCATTGGAGCTACTGTGATGAAAACTTTGGCATTTCAGTAATGAATGTTCTTTTTAAAATGAAATACAACACGAAGTTAGCACATAGGCTGCAAATGCATCACAACACTATTAACTGAGATAAAGCACAAAAACAGTCCTGTATTCTTGGATGCACAAACATTTTTACCAAATGAATGAATCAGTTAAGCAGATACTATTTACTCATGTACATGGCAGAAAGAGGTGAGGAAAAATGGGATACACATAAGCTTATTTTTCTTCCTAGAACCGTCAAAATCTATAAGAATTTAAGCAAATTTACACCACCTAGTAACACTTATTTGCTGACCAGCAGTGACAAAGGACTTGCTAATGACAGCAGAGAAGTAGCACATAGACAGGCAGTTCAGCTAACAAGTTGCTACAGCTTAGCCTATTGATTGATTATATCTATCAGTTTCAAGCATCAATCAATCCATGTCACTTACACAGTACAAATAGTAAATAATATCGAGAGAAGAAATAAAGGGACTTCACACCCTCTAGCTTTATTTTTTTTCATTGAAATTAAATAAGAATAGGAAATACAGAATTGTTTAGCATCTAATTCAAAAAAGCACTATAGAACAGGTCCAAAGCTACGTATATGCTTGAGGCCACAGGGCTCAAAAAGATAAAATTGAGAAGAGAATACAGGCCAATAGTCTGGCGAAGACATCAAGCAACAGAGTGGGGGGACAGACAAAATGCCCAAGCAATGGCTGAAGCCTAGGGGACTCCAAAGTGGAGAGTAGTCTGCATCCTGTTTAAGCTATGTCCTTTCTACAAACATTTTTCTGAACAGTACATCAACAATTATTACTCTGTGATCATTATTCTCTGAAACATTGACTATTTTGATTTTGAGGACAGCAGAAAATATTTTAAATTTAATAGGAAAACATAAAATTCAAGGAAATTACAGTATTGTAATGGTAAAAGACAACTGTCAAAACGACCCTCTGGCAATAGGGAGGTCTTTTTGGCAAAATTTATGTCTGTTTTGCTTAAGAACATTCCAGACCTTGACTTTAGAGCAGCAGTAGAGAATTACAAGCAGGAGGTAAACCACAGAAAATAAACTGGGCAGGGATTTGTCACAGTTACTGGAAACAAGATGTGCTTTTAGTAATACCTGACACCTCTCACCCAGGAAGATGAAAGCAACATTACTCCCAAAACGCAGTTTTAGCATGGCAACACCACAACTGTTCTCCTGCTTTACTACTCAGACTTCATTAGTCACTTAAAGAAAAATTCTGTATGACTTGCATTACTAATAAACTTCTGTGTCCATTTCTTCATACTATTGTGTTCATTTCCTTTTTTCTCTTAATGCTCTCCTGGTTTAGATAAACCAGTGCTCATAAAGAGACCAAAGTCTTTTTCAACTGCTTTGGTTTCCATGCTGGTGCTTTAGCTGACTGAAGGATAAACAAAGAATAACTTATATTAACAAATATTGATTTTTCTTAAACTGAGTACAGATTCAACCTTGTGAAAATATTACACCTGGTGATAGTCTACATTAGAAAGCTTACCATATGGGATTAAAGATATTAGAAGAAAGTCCTAAACAAAATTGTTGCTATTTGTCACATAAATTTGGTCATACTCTGGTTTATGAACGTTTGGGGGGTTTCTGTGCAGGTTCCTATGCAGTAATTTAGCCACAGCAGTGATATTCAAGAGCATGATGCAAAAAAGAAAACTGAACTCCCTGCTGAAATATTTGACTTTTCACTGAACATGACAGAGAACATTTCTACAAAGCAGGCTTAAAGAAGGAAGGAGGGTCTTTTCTATAAGGTACAGAGAAATATTTTACTCAAAGCATATTGAAATATTTTTTCACTTCAAAAGGCAATATCTGTTTCCTAACATAAACATTTGCCTCTGTACCCAAAGATCAGGAAAAAAAGCAGCTGTGCCCTACTTACCATCTAAAGGAAAATGGCTCAGGAACTCCTTAGTCTCAGCCAGTTCTCCCAGTGACTTATAAGAGTGTTATCTACAGCTGCTTCAAAGTGGCGTTGGTAAAAAACAGGCAGGCAACTGACCCACGAGAGACAGATGCACTTGTGTGTTCACAGAACAGAACAGAAGTGTGAATCAGTCAACCACAAGAAGCACCAGCGTCTCCCAACACTGATCACAGGTCAGGGGCCCCTCAGTCATCTCCAGGAGTCTGAGCACCCAACCTCATTGTTAGCACCTGCAAGCTGCTAACAGCACTTTTGCATTAAAGTTAATTTACTGGGGCACAAGTCAGAGTTAAGCACCATAAACATTTCCTAGAGCGTTCTGCATCCAAGACTCCTTCCTGCTTAATTACAGGATTATATATACGTATATATCGGGAACATAAATACATACACATATTTATATATAAGACCTCTAACATGCAGATTCAAAAGCTCCCATATCACCTATTTACTCCATTAGCAGAAGCATTATAATCTCTCAAGCAAACAGTTAATTACTTAATAGTTAATTAAATACTCACTGAATTGAGTAAATGTGTAATTAAGGGGCTATTAAAATGTGCATGAGATATGACAACTGCAACTCATGGAGTTCAGAGTACTCTACCATTATAGTATCCCAGGAGACCTAAAGAAGCTGCATTTGATACAAAAGATGCTGCTGTTGCCTCTTCATCGTTGAACTACTTGCACTTACTTGCCCATATCAAGGTATTAAACAAAGGGTCACCATTGCCATCATCCCATGGCTAAAAGATGAAGCTTAACATTGCCTCAGAGGGAAAAAAAAAAAAAAAACTTGTATTACCTTGGAATAGTGTAAACCTCAGTTATTAAATGGTATTTTGTAACCCTCCCCAGGTAATGCGATACCTTTAGCTTAGACCATCTGCTGCATAGAGCAGCATTGACTGCATAAAATTCACCTGAAGTAATGGTAGGCTTGTCAGATTTGTCTCCTCTGATCCAGCATTGCTGAAATTTCTTTTTGTAACTCTTAGAAATTAAAAACAATATAATCTCTTCCTCCACAGTGGGTTCCTCAGATTGGTAAGAGAGGCAAAACAAATGATAGATACAAATTCACTATTATTTATGTGCCAGTCTCAGATCGACACAACTTCATAAACAGGGGCCCAAACATATAT